>JAVGWX010000016.1:43522843-43755539 GCA_036924085.1 Ariolimax columbianus
TAGTCAGTCCTGACTGAGAGGGGCTACTATAGTCAGTTATGACTGAGAGGGGCTACTATAGTCAGTCCTGACTGAAAAGGGCTACTATAGTCAGTTCTGACTGAAAGGGGCTACTATAGTCAGTTCTGACTGAAAGAGGCTACTATAGTCAGTCCTGACTGAGAGGGGCTACTATAGTCAGTCCTGACTGAAATGGGCTACTATAGTCAGTCCTGACTGAAAGGGGCTACTATAGTCAGTCCTGACTGAGAGGGGCTACTATAGTCAGTCCTGACTGAAATGGTCTACTATAGTCAGTCCTGACTGAAAGGGGCTACTATAGTCAGTCCTGACTGAGAGGGCCTATTATAGTCAGTCCTGACTGAGAGGGGCTACTATAGTCAGTCCTGACTGAGAGGGGCTATAGTAGTCAGTCAGTGAGGCATTGGAGCTATTCCCTAAATGATATTAATGAGACGTCTGTTCTGTTAACTTAACTTAACCTCTTTCTTCTAGCTTTGAACAGACTCCAGAGTTGTAGAAGTAGTCAGACACGCCGTTAACATTGTAATGTGAACTTCACAGAATTGCACGTATACGACTAAGCCATTGGTAAAGCTCCCTTGCCTGTAGCATTGTGGGGAAGAGCTTAATGTCAAATGTGTTGCTTGTATTTGAGGACATCTAATTTAATGACAAGTGTCATGTCCCTTGTAATCTAAAATGAAATTTGAATATCAAGTGCCAAATAACAAGTTAATGTGGTAATAGGATATATGGCGGGAATATGAGAATATTAGTTGGTCTCTAGGACAGGCAAAGTCATTCACAGTGGCGTATCTACATGTTAAGTAATGGGGACCCAGTTCAAATGAGACTATGGTAAAGGTAAGCTTTGTTTTGTTGTTCGGTAATGGTTATATGAGTGGTACACGAGGGGGCGGGGGGAGGGGCGGCGGGGGGGGGGGGGGGGAGTGAATCTTTCAAGCATGTCGACTAAAGAAAGTTGTACGTGGGACAAGCAGCCTCATCGTGTAAAACAAATAACAACAGAAACCACTACTAACAAGAACGCAAAGAAGCACTCTGCTCCAAGCTTTCTGCAAGGGCCCAGCCGATAAATGGAGCTAGAAGAAGAAGAGAGTATTCTGTAACATTTTACATGATACGCCCCTGCAAATGACAAACATACGTTTTTCTGGTTATATCATGACATTTTTATTTCGCTTCTTCGTCACCGCTGCAAGTCACGTTGCGTCGAATTGGGCCGCTGAACTGGGATATTTGCGCCATTGATGACGCATTTGACAGGGAATATCTGCGCCTTTCATTCTGACACATTTCACCCCTGGAGTATAACATCTGCGCCTTTCATTCTGACACATTTCACCCCTGGAGTATAACATCTGCGCCTTTCATTCTGACACATTTCACCCCTGGAGTATAACATCTGCGCCTTTCGTCTGGGGACATTTGATAACTGGACAACGATATTTGGGCTCTAAGAGCGGGGAGATTTGATAACTGGACAACGATATATGGGCTTTAAGAGCGGGGACATTTGATAATTGGACAACGATATATGTGTCTTTAGACATGTCTGACGCTGTCACAATCTTCGCTTGCGATAGACAACTAACTAACTAACTAACTAACTAACTAACTAACTAACTAACTAACTAACTAACTAACTAACTAACTAACTAACTAACTAACTAACTAACTAACTAACTGACTAACTAACTATCTAACTAACTAACGATCTAACTAACTAACTAACTAACTAACTATCTAACTAACTAACTATCTAACTAACTAACTAACTGACTGACTGACTGACTAACTAACTAACTAATTAACTAACCAACTAACTGACTGATTTATTGACTGATTGACTGACTGAATGACCGACTGACTAACTAACTAACTAACTAACTGATTGATTGACTGATTGACTGGCTGACTGACTGACTAACTAACTAACTGATTGATTGACTGATTGACTGGCTGACTAACTAACGAACATCATTCCTGGTTGTATTACACCTGACTAATCCTCATACCTGCCTATCACCACACCTGCCCATCACCACACCTGGCTATCACCATACTTGCCTATCACCACACCTGGCTATCACCACACTTGCCTATCACCACACCTGGCTATCACCATACTTGCCTATCACCACACCTGGCTATCACCACACTTGCCTATCACCACACCTGGCTATCACCACACTTGCCTATCACCACACCTGGCTATCAGCACACTTGCCTATCACCACACCTGGTTATCATAACACGTGACTGTCCCCATTCCTGACTGCCACCATATCTGAAAGTAATTAAAGAAGTGACGTGAAGGCACATGTTTCTTCTCGTAGAAGATGTATCGCCTAGATCTGAGGACCTTCTCATCTGCTGATACAGTGAAATCCAACCAATTGCAACATCCCTGGTCCTGAAGAAGATGACCCACGTCAACGGAAGTTGTAAAACTGTCTCGCTCGATTAAAGACTAAAGACGTACATCATATGAGCAGGTCAATTCGTTTACCAGGTCTAGATACCGGAACTTGGAAGAAGAGAACTCTGGCCAACACGCAAATGACGCACATAAGCAGCTCAGCAGAGGTGGGCAAATGATAATCTTTAGTCATAACAGGTCCTAGTAGATTGAGATAACTATCTATCCAAAAATAAACTAAGTATCTTTAGTCATAACAGGTCCTAGTAGATTGAGATAACTATCTATCCAAAAATAAACTAAGTACGGTCAGAGAGGTCTTCATGAATGTGTGTGCGGCACTGATTGAGTGACTCACAAACATCCGCTTCAAGAGTGTCCAACATGCTAGGATAAGGTTAAGCATATCTCTTGATTTATTCCAGGATAAAGGTTCAGGATATCACCTGATTATTTTTCTCCAACGGTTAGGATATATAAGGGTAAAAGACATCGGTATGACACGAGAAATGATTTCACAAAACGTGCAGGAGGGACACGCATTGATGGATCTAATAGGCATTATCATCTTCTATTCACTTGTGTGGTTGGACGTCGTGGGGAGGTGTCGTTTTCTGTTATGTGGCATCTTTGTCGTTGATGTTGTTGTCATTCCCTGTTTCTTCAGTGTCTCAGTGACACCATCTATCCATCTTTTACGTGTTTTGCCTCTTTCTGTGCAACCTTGATGTCTGGTATTGTAGATACGAGCAGCTGGTAACTTTATTTGCATTCTTGGCAGGTGTCCGAACCATTTTATTATCTGCCTTTCTGTGTATTCCATGCACACATGTTCTGTCTGATTATTTGGTTTCTTAACCTGTCCAGCTTTGTGACCATGACAGCCTGTCTCAAACATCTCATTTCGCCTTTCTCATTTTGGGTGGTTTCAGTAAGAGTAACAAAGAAAGAAGAGATAGTGACAAGAAGAGAGAGAAGAATAAAAGAAAGGGAGAAGGAAAGAAACACACACACACACACACACACACACACACAGAGAGAGAGAGAGAGAGAGAGAGAGAGAGAGAGAGAGAGAGAAAGGAAAAAAGAAAGAAAAATAAAAGAGAATAAGAGGAAGATTTAGAAGGTAGTGTTATCGTCGGGCCATCGTCTCAGATATCAGTCTGTATTAGTGTTATCGCCGGGCCATCGTCTCAGATATCAGTCTGTATTAGTGTTATCGTCGGGCCATCGTCTCAGATATCAGTCTGTATTAGTGTTATCGTCGGGCCATCGTCTCAGATATCAGTCTGTATTAGTGTTATCGCCGGGCCATCGTCTCAGATATCAGTCTGTATTAGTGTTTTCGTCGGGCCATCGTCTCAGATATCAGTCTGTATTAATGTTATCGTCGGGCCATCGTTTCAGATATCAGTCTGTATTAGTGTTATCGTCGGGCCATCGTCTCAGATATCAGTCTGTATTAGTGTTATCGTCGGGCTATCGTCTCAGATATCAGTCTGTATTAGTGTTATCGTCTCAGATATTAGTCTGTATTAGTGTTATCGTCGGGTCATCGTCTCAGATATCAGTCTGTATTAGTGTTATCGTCGGGTCATCGTCTCAGATATCAGTCTGTATTAGTGTTATCGTCGGGCCATCGTCTCAGATATCAGTCTGTATTAGAAACCCGTCGAACTTCCTCATTGGATGTCCCAA
The DNA here is from genome assembly GCA_036924085.1 of Ariolimax columbianus. Classification (NCBI taxonomy): domain Eukaryota; kingdom Metazoa; phylum Mollusca; class Gastropoda; order Stylommatophora; family Arionidae; genus Ariolimax; species Ariolimax columbianus. The sequence goes on from JAVGWX010000016.1 coordinate 43,526,988, forward strand.
CCAAATAGATCGAACACATCCCATGACATTTGATCAGTTTCCGACTCTATTTTGTTCTATTTCTTGTCTTTCTCTCTGTTCTCCAACTTCTTCATTAATGATATATAGATATGTCTACGGCTGATAACACTCTCTATACATTAACTCCACGTTTCTGCCGAGACTATAATTTGCCGCGTGTCTCACGTCCTGTCACGAGATTCTGAACATCTTCACTGACATCCTCAAATTTTACTACATACTAAAAGGCCAATACGATGCCTCATCATCTCCTGGCTACATATAAATGGAGATGCGGCAGAAATCAAGGTCACACGTTGATACACACTTACAGGTATGTCTCAGTTAAAATAACAGTACAGGAACCGCATCCACGTTACTGCCAGAATGTCTTCACCAGGGACAGAGAACAATACAGATTAAAACACCAAACGAATCGCAGCATCAATTGAACAGGTTTCGACACAGAATACCAATCCGTCGGCCGTTTGCTATAACAAATCATGAACCAGTTGTGGTATTGTTTCGGCACAAGTGCTGCACGATGTATTTATGTTAAAACGAACGATCTCTCATCATCTACCATGGGGAGGCAGGGATAATTAATGCATTTAAGAATAAATTGGATGCGCATAGCTATTAGAGCAAGGTAATGTAAATTAAACTGGTTATATACAGACTCTGCAGAGTCTTCTAAACCAGTATAAAGATGTTTTTAAGTATGTCCACCAAAAAAGGAACTTGTTTATCACAAAGGTATTCTGGATATTTTCTAAAAAAATAAGCAAAAAATGAGCTTTTTCAAACAACCGTTTGGATTTAGAGTGATATTACCAAATCAGAGAAGAACAACACAAAATGGCTACCCACATTTAGTTTCACAGACCATGAGGCTATGACCTACTTTAGATCAAGAGTTGGCCCAGATGAGGCTGAGGCCGACTTTCGATTGAGATAAATATTCAGCGAAACCGTTGGTGGCCAGGTTATTTGAGTGCTGGAACCCAGTAGATATTTATTCTGTACAGCAAGTCTCCGTAAACTGTGACCTCATTTGATTGGCTTCTCTAGTTTCACCGGCAACCCACAACTGCGGGTCTATTATCTTGTTAGGGTGGGATGGATGTTGCGTTCAATTGGTTTCTTCTTGCTTTTCATCTTCTTCTTCTTGTTATTGTTCTCTTTCTTTTTCTTTTTCTTTGTCTTTTGCTTGTGTTTCTTCTTGTTATTGTTCTTTTTCTTTTTCTTCTGCTTGTGTTTCTTCTTGTTATTGTTCTTTTTCTTTGTCTTTTGCTTGTGTTTCTTCTTGTTATTGTTCTTTTTCTTTGTCTTTTGCTTGTGTTTCTTCTTGTTATTGTTCTTTTTCTTTGTCTTTTGCTTGTGTTTCTTCTTGTTATTGTTCTTTTTCTTTGTCTTTTGCTTGTGTTTCTTCTTGTTATTGTTCTTTTTCTTTGTCCTTTGCTTGTGTTTCTTCTTGTTATTGTTCTTTTTCTTTTTCTTCTGCTTCTGCTTGTGTTTCTTCTTGTTATTTTTGTTCCTGTTCTTGTTCTTCCCTCTTCCTTCTTCATCATTATCACTTTTTCCCCCTTTTACCCTCTCATCTCTTTAATCTTCGATCTTCCCTTTTCCCACAACCTTTCTCCCGCTTCCTTTTTAATATCATCTTCTTCATCACCATAATCATCAACATTATCATCATATTCATCTTCTATTGTTTCGGTTGCACAGGAGAACAAGGCATTCGCTTTTTTATTCCAGTATAACAAATGGGCTATTGTTGGCAGAGAGATCTTTGTTTCTGTATCATATGGGTTATTGTTGGCAGAGAGATCTTTGTTTCTGTATCATATGGGTTATTGTTGGCAGAGAGATCTTTGTTTCTGTGTCATATGGGTTATTGTTGGCAGAGAGATCTTTGTTTCTGTATCATATATGGGTTATTGTTGGCAGAGAGATCTTTGTTTCTGTTTCATATGAACAGTTGTTGGTAGAGATATCTTTGTTTTTTCCTTATCATATATGGGCTATTATTGGTAGAGAGATTTGTTTCTGTATCATATGTGCAACTGTTGGTAAAGAGATCTTTGTTTCTGTATCATATGGGCAATTGTTGGTAAAGAGATCTTTGTTTCTGTATCATATGGGCAATTGTTAGTAGAGAGATCTTTGTTTTTGTATATATGGGTTATTGTTAGTAGAGAGATCCTTGTTTCTGTATCATATGGGCAATTGTTGGTAAAGAGATCTTTGTTTCTGTATCATATGAGTTATTGTTGGTAGAAAGATTTGTTTCTGTATCATATGGGCAATTGTTGGTAAAGAGATCTTTGTTTCTGTATCATATGAGTTATTGTTGGTAGAGAGTTCTTTGTTTCAGTATCATATGGGCAATTGTTGGTAGATATATCTTTGTTTCAGTATCATATATGAGTTATTGTTGGTAGAGAGATCTTTATTTCAATATGAAATGGTTTATTGTTGGTAATGAGATCTTTATTCCAGTATTACACATGAGCTATTGTTGGTAGAGAGATCTTTGTTGCTGTATCATGTAAGGCTATTATTGGTAGAGAGATCTTTGTTGCTGTATCATGTAAGGCTATTATTGTTAGAGATATCTTTGTTTCCGTATCATGTAAGGCTATTATTGGTAGAGAGATCTTTGTTTCAGTATCATGTAAGGCTATTATTGGTAGAGAGATCTTTGTTGCTGTATCATGTAAGGCTATTATTGGTAGAGAGATCTTTGTTGCTGTATCATGTAAGGCTATTATTGGTAGAGAGATCTTTGTTGCTGTATCATGTAAGGCTATTATTGGTAGAGAGATCTTTGTTGCTGTATCATATGTGGGATATAGTTTGTAGAGAGATCTTTGTTGCTGTATCATATGTGGGATATAGTTTGTAGAGAGATCTTTGTTGCTGTATCATATGTGGGATATAGTTTGTAGAGAGATCTTTGTTGCTGTATCATATGTGGGATATAGTTGGTAGAGAGATCTTTGTTGCTGTATCATATGTGGGATATAGTTGGTAGATAGTTCTTTCAAAGACATATGGTTACTCCACACATTGCCTACGACATAATGAAAAGATGTTCCCAAAGTACATTATTATGTTTGAAATGACTCAGGAGGGTAGAGTAGGCAGAGTAGAATGTCAATCTGACAAGATATGTTTTCTAGCTACAGCACTCCCCAGTCCACCCAGCTATAAACGGTCACCGTGCTCTTTCAGATATACGGACGCAGGTCTAAGAGGAATGAAGCTAGTCAACAGCTGAGGTGATGCCATGAAACAACATAACACTTTATCCATATCGGCAGTTATTGCTGCTAAACTTCCTTTACCTTACTCCACTCACTTATCGAGACACAGTACAGTCGTTTCTAACAGCCGAACCTTGTACAGTCAAGTCTCTAGCACCGAGACCTCGTACAGTCAAGTCTCTAACACCGAGACCAAGTACAGTCAAGTCTCTAGCACCGAGACCTCGTACAGTCAAGTCTCTGACACCGACAGCAAGTACAGTCAAGTCTCTAGCACCGAGTCCTCGTACAGTCAAGGCTCTAACACCGACACCAAGTACAGTCAAGTCTCTAGCACCGAGACCTCGTACGGTCAAGTCTTTGACACTGACATCCAGTACAGTTAAGTCATTAACATGGAATCTCTGGGTTGAAAGCAGTATCCACCTATGGAGCGTCTGCACATGAAATGTCCAATAAGAGGTTAGAAACAATCCAGAAAACCTAGTATATTTTAGAGTGCACTTAAACAAGTTTTGGAAGTACAACCTTGTCCCTCAAGTACGGACGTGGGTTTCAATTTGAATTTCAAAGTAATTACGAGGATAAGTCAGTAAAAAAGGTAACAACATACTATTGTAAAGCCTAAATGAGATAAAAGCATGAAAATAATTAATTGATACATCATTCATCTCCTCCAAACTTGGTACAGATGCTGCTGTTCAATCTTAATAGGACGACCAGGTCGGACGTCTTTAGCAATTGTATAGACCCAGGTATACACTGCCTGTCAAACACTTCTCAACGTACACAGAAAGCATTTCCTTTTAAATATCCGTGGTAGAAAGTTGTTATGGCCTCCAAAAGGCAAATCATCACTCTGTTTTTTTATTTCTCACTCTGTGAGCACAGCCGTCATTACGTATCTTGGCTGCGTACGTGCATGTGACACCTAGTGTCTTCTACTCGCATTAATCGCAAAGCTGGATGTTGCTGCCACCTAATGACACTTTTAGAAACTACAACTACATTTTTCAGCTATCCCATTTCAGTATGTGACCTACTTACATACCTACCCTCGTAGTAATTGGTCAGTTCTGTTGTGGAACGATACCCCCACCCACGCCGACCACGCGCCAGAGCAATCCGGTGTGAGATTACAAAATAAACGAAATAAATAAAAGAATTCGAAGATCGTATGTGAAGATATTAAAACTGTACCGGCATTTGGAGATCGACAAAAGTGAGACACAAGGTCTTTGTCCTGGTCTCCATCATGGAGTTAGATTGATCGGAAACACGTCTGCTTCTAGTGAACAGAAGCAACATGGTGCCGTCATTTGTTAATGAATTTCCTGTCCGTCTCAGCTGGGTCTAGATGAAAGACATTCTTGTTTCTAGGTCAGTTAGGGCTAACGAAATCTTATAGAAGACAATTTTACTGAAAGCCAGAAACTCGTTTTTACAAGTGACCAAAAGTCAGAAACCAGTTTTGACCAGTTATTGAATGACATAAACTCTTTTCCACAAGTTACATAAAGACAGGCACCAGTTTTTACAAGGTACCGAAAGGCAGAAACCAGTTTTTACAAGGTACCGAAAGGCAGAAACCAGTTTTTACAAGGTACCGAAAGGCAGAAACCAGTTTTTACAAGGTACCGAAAGGCAGAAACCAGTTTTTACAAGGTACCGAAAGGCAGAAACCAGTTTTGACCAGTTATTGAAAGCCAGAAAATCGATTCCTCTTCTTCTTCGTACGCTGTTTACAGCGATGTTTACGTTGCACTGTTTTATTTTGTTAAGCCTGTGGCTCAGTGCATCCGATTTCAACAGGCGTTTCTGTAGGGTTGCCCTCCTTAGCCTTTGGCTGTCCCCAGCCTAACTGCAAGGCAGCAGTTGTTTTTGGTCAGAGTTGTCTCTCTTAAGAAGTTGTCTTGCAGGACTATCGAGTCTTCCCTACTCGTGTCTATAGGGTTTGGCAATGATATGATGGACTATGTACTAGGTTGTACTATCCCGGAAGAGGCAGTCCAGTGTGACTTTTTCCAGGATCGTCACGTCCTGCCAGAAACGTAGCATATGCATGTGAGTGAGGTATCTCTTTGCTCCCTTTATTTTCTCGGCTCATCTGCAGTGATGGTACGCCTAGCATTCCCCGCCACCCGGGAGGTTGTCACAATAGGGCAGGAGGTGCAATGTCGGCTGGACTGCATCTCTTCTGCGTCCATTGGGATGACTGATAGCAGACAGAGGCAAAGAGCGAGGCAGGAGTGCATTTTACTAGGTGCATTTCTGCGGCTCGACCGGGCCGGGCTGAGACGCAAGCCCCAGCCATGTCGCAGCCTCCCATCACAGCGGTGCTGAGATTTAGGGCGGGATTCTGGCTTAGAGGCGTTCGGCCGTAGTCCCTCAGATGGTAGCTTATCAGCCAAGCACGTGGACCAAATGTCAGCGACCTGTGATTCCTCTCGAAATAGTGCATTTGACCAGGGGACAAGCCTAGTCATTGCACGGAGATGTTGTTCGCTTGGTGTGCGGACATATCTCATGGTCAAGGGTTGAGTCTCAGCAGTTCGCAGTGAGGTAGCTGCTCTACTGCTTAGGGCACCCCGACCGAGAACTAAGTCTTCTACAAATGGTTTCATTCCTCATCGCCGTATGGGATGAATATCGAGCAGCTTCCCGCCCGCTTTGATCGGCGGACGGCAGAGACCTCATTCTGCGGCTTGACCGGGCGGGGCTGGCGCGGGAGTCCCAGGTCCCCACCATGTCGAAGCCTCCCTTTGCAATCGTGCTGAGCTTTTGGGCGGGATTTTGGTTTAGAGGCGTTCGGCCGTAATCCCTCACCTTGTAGTCTCGCGCCGTTGGCTTATCAGCCTAGTGCGTGAGCCAAATGTCTGCGGCTCCTCTCGAGTTGAGCAGGATTACCGTAGCAACGCCCTGTCATTAGTAGGGTAAAACTGACCTGTCTTCCGAGGGTCTATTTCCAGCACCCATTCAATATTAGACCGGGCGTATCAATAGAGGGCTTTTTAGTTTGTCAATGGCCAAGTTTCTGAAACCTGTGATTTCTGCAGGGTTAAGACCAGATTACCATAGCAGACGCTCTTTCATTAGGGGGTTAAGAGACTGACCTGTCTTCCGTGGGTCTAATACCAGCACATGTTCACTATTAGACCCCACGAAGGTGCTCTCGATTTGACAGTCATTCTACAGTATTGGCGTGTTAAGTCAATTTAAGCCGCAGGCTCCCCTCCTGGTAGTGCTCTTCCGTCAATTCCTTTATCAAACACTGAATGCAGACCAACCGAGCCAGAGAGGGCATAACCCCAGATTTCCGAGCATCTAAATCCAGCACCCGTTCCATATTAGTTAGACCCAAGGAAAGTGGTCCCGGCATGTCACTCATTTCAGTGTTGGCCGTGTTGAGTCAAATTAAGCCGCAGGCTCCACTCCTGGTGGTGCCCTTCCGTCAATTCCTTTAAGTTTCAGCTTTGCAACCATACTTCCTCCGGAACCCAAACACTTTGGTTTCCCGGAAGCTGCCGGCAGAGTCATTGAAGCAACTCCTGCGGATCGCTAGTCGGCATCGTTTATGGTCAGAACTACGACGGTATCTGATCGTCTTCGCGCCTCTGACTTTCTTTCTTGATTAATGAAAACATTCTTGACAAATGCTTTCGCAGTAGCTCGTCTTGCGGCGATCCAAGAATTTCACCTCTAACGCCGCAATACGAATGCCCCCGTTTGTCCCTGTTAATCATTACCTCCAGTTCCGAAAACCAAACAAATAGAACCAAGGTCCTATTCCATTATTCCATGCACCATTATTCAGGTTGCCGAGGCCTGCTTTGAACACTCTAATTTTTTCAAAGTAAACGCGCCGGCCACCCAGGACGCTCAGCGAAGAGCACCCGTGAGAGAGAGCCGGCAGACGGTAGGGCAGGAGACAACGGGCAGTGAACCGGCGCGAGCCGGACCGCCCGCCTGCGCCTGAGATCCAACTACGAGCTTTTTAACTGCAACAACTTTAATATACGCTATTGGAGCTGGAATTACCGCGGCTGCTGGCACCAGACTTGCCCTCCAATAGATCCTCGTTAAAGGGTTTAACGTGTACTCAATCCAATTACGGGGCCTCGAAAGAGTCCCGAATTGTTTTTTTTCTACACTACCTCCCAGTGCCGGGAGTGGGTAAGTTGCGCGCTTGCTGCCTTCCTTGGATGTGGTAGCCGTTTCTCATGCTCCCTCTCCGGAATCGAACCCTGATTTCCCGTTACCCGTTACAAACATGGTAGGCATGTCACGTGCCATCGACATTTGATAGGGCAGACATTTGAAAGATGCGTCGCCGGCACATGAAGTTATTCAGAGTCACCAGTGGGGACGCCGCAACCCCGCGAGGGGAAAAGACGATTGGTTTTGAACTAATAAAAGCGCTCTTTACGCGAGGGTCGGAGCTTGGTAAGCATGTATTAGCTCTAGAATTGCCACAGTTATCCAAGTAGGATCGTGTCATCTAAGGAACCTCGACTGATTTAATGAGCCATTCGCGGTTTCACCGTGAGATAGTGTGAACTTAGACATGCATGATTAATCTTTGAGACAAGCATGTGACTACTGGCAGGATCAACCAGATATCTGTCGGAGACGTACGTACCGCACACACCGGTCGGCGGAGGACGGGTGTGTAAAAAGCCTCACTGGGACCGACTGACGAACGGACGGACGGTTGTTCCCCCCCGTCCCTCACTCCGTCGACCTAGGACCGCCTGACAGGTGCCCCTACACACACCAGACGGCCGACCGACCGGGCTCGCTGGAGGAGGGATGGCAGCGCACTGTGCAGAACGGATCCCAACGACCCCGGCGATGAATTTCACTGGGACTAGAGACAATTTGGCCTGCCGGCCTGCCCTTCTCCCGAGGGTTGGTCCCCGGGAGAACACAGGGCCTTCAGGCACGATTCCTGCTTTCCATTTGCCGATCACAAGCTCTTTGCGAGAGTCTGACCACCAGCGACTGACAACGTTTCTCGATGAGCATGAGCTGCAGTGGTCAGCGACCCATAGCTGACTACTAGCGTCAGCGAAACAGAGCTGCCAAGACCCTTCTACACGTCCACGCGGTGATCCTGGATAGGCTGCATCTGAGGAGACTGGCTAAGGAGAAAGGGGGGGGGGAGGGATGACAATCAGGTCTTGAAAAATGAATGCTGGAGTCGGATGTGTCGGACCGAAAGGTGCAAATATTGTTCTCCTGACAACATCCTGCTGCTTGCAAAGCCCTTTTGAGGGTTTGGTAGCGAGAGGTTGAGAACGAAAAAGAAGAAGAAAAAGAAGAAGAAGAAGAAGAAGAAGCAGAAGAAGAAGAAAAAGAAGAAGAAGAAGAAGAAGAAGAAAAAGAAGAAAAAGAAGAAGAAGAAGAAAACGAAGAATAAGTAATAAGTTCAACAAACGAGCCAGCTCACAAACAATCACTGTTACACTGAAATCTTGAGCTTAGTTTATTCGAAGAATCAACGTCATTGCACAAGGTTTAACACATCTGTGCTCTGGTCTTCTCCATATTGTTCTAGAATCTCAGCCACAATGGACGGACTAGCACCGACGAGGATCCTGTAATAGATCGGGTAAATTTTTAACATAACACTTGAATTTTGCCTGGGCAGAGCCGTAAAGTGTACTCTTATCGATTTCCAACTGCCTAGTGATTGTTAGCGTGCGCCACACTGCAAACGGGCGTCTGATCTCTACTACAAAAAGATCCGTGGAAATACCAGAGTCCAGGTGAAAAAATCCCGGTCAACACAGGGATTTAAACCCGCGACTTCCAGCACTCGAGGCCCAGGTCTTTCCTCGAGATCAGTCACCTACACTGAAATCGAAAATCCTGCTATTCAATCAGATAGATTTTGGCCTGATGCCAGGTAGTAATCGCTGTTGTAATATAATTCAGACTTTTGTCCGGAAATATCCCATTCTACCCAACCAATCCCGTGGTCATATCAGTAAGCTGTGACCGAGACCACACGTATAATTATCACATCATCATGATGTCACTTTTGGTGTTTATCGTTAGGCAGACGTATCACACGCCCGACCGATTGGTAAACCGCTGAATCCTGGCCGCGCTGCACGCAAAACACAAATCCAGGATTCTCATGGAAAGTGGACACATGAACAAAACTGGTTAAAGTGACAAATCTGAGTGTTCTGTTTCGTGGACACATGAACAAAACTGGTTAAAGTGACAAATTTGAGTGTTCTGTTTCGTGGACACATGAACAAAACTGGTTAAAGGGACAAATCTGAGTGTTCTGTTTCATGGACACATGAACAAAACTGGTCAAAGTGACAAATCTGAGTGTTTTGTTTCGTGGACACATGAACAAAACTGGTTAAAGTGACACATCTGAGTGTTCTGTTTCGTGGACACGAGAACACAACTGGTTAAAGTGACACATCTGAGTGTTCTGTTTCGTGGACACATGAATAAAACTGGTCAAAGTGACATATCTGAGTGTTCTGTTTCGTGGACACATGAACAAAACTGGTCAAAGTGACACATCTGAGTGTTCTGTTTCGTGGACACATGAACAAAACTGGTCAAAGTGACACATCTGAGTGTTCTGTTTCGATTATTCTGTCTCAATAGGCCTACTTGATCATCTCCAAAATTTCTTAAGTCACACATCATCTACGGATGCATTCGATGAGATCGAGCGTCGTATGTCGGCGTCGTTTCACTGTGTTTTAATAGCCTGATTCGTGCCAAACCTTAGTAATGGTTGGATAGTTGAGTTAGCGTGACTGGTTGGATAGTTGAGCTAACGTGACTGGTTGGATAGTTGAGTTAACGTGACTGGTTGGATAGTTGAGTTAACGTGACTGGTTGGATAGTTGAATTAACGTGACTACTTGGATAGTTGAGTTAACGTGACTGGTTGGATAGCTGAGCTAACGTGGCTGGTTGGATAGTTGAGTTAACGTGACTGATTTGATAGTTGAGTTAAGGTGACTGGTTGGATAGTTGAGTTAACGTGACTGGTTGGATAGTTGAGTTAACGTGACTGGTTGGATAGTTGAGTTAACGTGACTACTTGGATAGTTGAGTTAACGTGGCTGGTTGGATAGTTGAGTTAACGTGACTGGTTGGATAGTTGAGTCAACTTGGCTGGTTGGATAGTTGAGTTAACGTGACTGTTTGTATAGTTGAGTTAACGTGACTGGTTGGATAGTTGAGTTAACGTGGCTGGTTGGATAGTTGAGTTAACATGACTGGTTGGATAGTTGAGTTAACGTGGCTGGTTGGATAGTTGAGTTAACGTGGCTGGTTGGATAGTTGAGTTAACGTGACTGGTTGGATAGTTGAGTCAACGTGACTGGTTGGATAGTTGAGTTAACGTGACTGGTTGGATAGTTGAGCTAACGTGACTGGTTGGATAGTTGAGTTAACGTGGCTGGTTGGATAGTTGAGTTAACGTGACTGATTGGATAGTTGAGTTAACGTGGCTGGTTGGATAGTTGAGCTAACGTGACTGGTTGGATAGTTGAGTTAACGTGGCTGGTTGGATAGTTGAGTTAACGTGACTGGTTGGATAGTTGAGTCAACGTGGCTGGTTGGATAGTTGAGTTAACGTGACTGATTGGATAGTTGAGTTAACGTGACTGGTTGGATAGTTGAGTTAACGTGACTGGTTGGATAGTTGAGTTAACGTGGCTGGTTGGATAGTTGAGTTAACGTGACTGGTTGGATAGTTGAGCTAACGTGACTGACTGAATGTTGAATAATTGACCGTGGCTAAATACCATTTAGTGGTTTGCTTAACTTTCACAGCCCTAACGCTACGGGGAGGTGTGGTTGAGGTGAGAGACGTATTGAATTCAGTTGGGATCAAGACGCTTGGTGAGCTTCATTGGTCAGCGACCCTTAGCTGGCTACTGGCATTTGGGTCAGCGAACCAGAGCTGCCAAGACCCTTGTACACCTGCAAGTGGTGATCCTGGGTAGCAGGCTGGCTAAGGAGAATGGGTCGAACATAGTAGGCTAAAACAGTACTCAAAAGAGCCTACTGAAGTCAGATGTGTCGGACCGAAAGGTGCAAATATCACAGTCAAGCTGTAAACTACCACACAACGCATTTCGTTCTCCGGACGACATCCTGCTACCTGCAGAGCACGTTTCAGGGCTTCCTTGTTGTTGTTTGTTGTTTGTTGTTTGCGAATGCCCACAGTGAGTAGGTTTACTCTTTTGTGCGCCGTGTAAAAAGCGCGCTAGGTGGCGAGTTGCAGTAGCTTTTCTCACATCCTGAGCGTGCTGATGAAGGTGGACCGGGGTCCTCCATGCGGTTGTGCTATGCTTTGCATTATCTGCGTGTCGCTCACTACTACGGGGATCACGTGGATATCTCATATTGTTAGGCTGCCATAAAAACAGCCCGTTTCCAGGGAGGGATACTAGGACATAGTGGTGAGGGTCTTGGCCAGTATGTTTTGCCTGACCCTGAATAACATGTCTGATTAGTATATTTTGGCTGATCATACGTTAGTCTTCCTCCCCTCACGGCTTGGTAGTAAGGAGATTGAAAACGAAGAAGAAGAAGAAGAAGAAGAATGAAGTCAGTGACAGTTTCTTGGAACGCTAAGAATGAAGGGGGAATTCAGAATACACATTTTGCTGTATTGGTATTATTGGTAGAGTCTAGAGATGCGTCTGAGAAGGGGAGTAGGAGCATGCATAGTCAGCGAGCTACAGAAACCACTAGTATCCACAATCTTTGTCCTTGTCTGAGAACGGCAGATTACTTGTAGATTATCTATAACAGAACAAGGCAGCAGCGCCATCAGATAATCAAAACCTCCAGGTTTGGACCTTCTCCAAGGCTGGAAACCTATAGTGATTCTGATAGTGTAGACACGAACAAGAAAAGAAGACATGCAAACTCAGAGTTGGATCTCTCTGGCGGAGACAAGAGACAGAGAACAAGACATACACGATCGCCAGATATACAGACAATCAGACAGGCAGACAGACAGACAGGCAGACAGACAGGCAGGTAGACAGACAGACAGACAGGCAGACAAGTGTGTGAAGTGCAATCTAAGAAAATGAACGAAAGTGAGACCAGACAAAGGGGCAGATAGTAGAATATGTGCCGGAAACGTACCGTGTCAGGCCTAACAATTCTCGAGAAAACAATACACACACACACAACAATAAGTCATGTTACCTATTCAGTGCCTTCTTAACGTGGCACGTTACAGCAGTATCGCTTGCAATGACACCTCCAACAGGTGTCTGTGTGACGTATATCGCATCTGTAACAACAAACATGGAGCAGAGAAAGTGGACCTGATCACTAACCATATACCTGGAGATGGTTCAACATGGAGGCTAGAGACAGGTAGGACACATCCTCAGGAAACAATATGTCGATACATTCAGACACATCCCACACACTAGAACATACAGGTGAGATGTAGGTGTGTACAGGTGAGATGTAGGTGTGTACAGGTGAGATGAAGGTGTATACAGGTGAAATGAAGGTGTATATAGGTGAGATGAAGGTGTATACAGGTGAGATGAAGGTGTGTTCAGGTGAGATGAAGGTATGTATAAGTGAGACGAAGGTGTGTACAGGTGAGATGCAGGTGTGTAAAAGTGAGATGAAGGTGTACAGATGAGATGTAGGTGTAGATGTCAGAGAATATGTTGAAAATTCGTAGCAGAGGAATACCCTTTCCTTGTAACATAATTCTGGAAAAAAACAACACCGTTCTATCCTTAAAAAAAACACCTAAAACAAATAATTAAAATAAACGGCGCATAACAATAGACACGCAAGGTCAGAGCGGAAGAAAATAGCAACAAGCACGATTCTGGCCAGTTACTAATCGACTAACAGAGATGATGGTAGATTCAAATCAACAAATAAATAAGCATAAGAAATACAACCATAACACTAATAAGAGAACAGCAATAGTATAAATAATATCAATCGACTGGCGATGAGCCAAGCGGACGAACCAGGAGACGAGCCATCTTGTGTGGGGGGACGGGAGCAAACTCTTACCTTCTTGAAGGTATTTTTCTGATCCCAGAGAACAGGAGTTATCACTCTTTACAAAATACCGCTTGGGAAACCCTTCTGGTGGTTTTGATGGTGGGTTGGTTGGTTGGATGGTTGGTTGGTTGGATGGTTGGTTGGTTGGATGGTTGGTTGGATGGTTGGTTGGTTGGTTGGTTGGATGGTTGGTTGGTTGGTTGGTTGGATGGTTGGTTGGATGGTTGGTTGGTTGGATGGTTGGTTGGTTGGTTGGATGGTTGGATGGTTGGTTGGATGGTTGGTTGGTTGGTTTGTTGGATGGTTGGTCGGTTGGTTGGTTGGATGGTTGGTTGGATGGTTGATTGGTTGGTTGGTTGATTGTTTGGTTGGTCGGTTGGTTGGTTGGATGGTTGGTTGGATGGTTGATTGGTTGGTTGGTTGGATGGTTGGTTGGTTGATTGGTTGGTTGGTTGGATGGTTAGTTGGATGGTTGGATGGTTGGATGGTTGGTTGGATGGTTGGTCAGATGGTTGGTTGGTTGGTTGCAAATGCCCACAATGGGTTGGTAACTTTTTTTGTGCGCCCTGGAAAGGACGGATCTTATGGCCGAATGTAGCAGCTTTCTTGACATCTCGAGCGTGCTGATGAAGTGGACAGGGGTCCTCCAGGCGGTTGTGCAATGTTTGGCTTCATCTGCGTGTCACTCACTACTACGGGGATCACATCAAACCTCACCTTGTTAGCCACTGTTGTCCCCTACAACAGCCCGTTTCCAGGACGACCAACGAGGAGGTCAGGTGAGGGTCTTGGTCAGTATATTTCTCCTGACCCTGGCTAACATTGTCTGATCAGTGTGTTTTGCCTGACCAGACGTTAGCCTCATCGTCCTTACGCGGTTTTGATCAAACCGAGATTAGCGATCAGCAGGTATGGGGCCTCTGTGGCTGGCAGGATGTACAGTGTGGTCCGACAGAGAAGGTTCTACCGCATTAACACTAAGCATCGCCGTTAGCCGTCTACTACGACATGATGTTAGTGTGTCTGCTGTTTTGTTCTTGTCACAGAGTACTATCCCCCTGAGTGTTCAGACAGTAATGCTAGTCTTGCTTACGACATTCTCTAAATCAAGCACGGATTGAGGAAACATAGACAATCACGGATTGAGGAAATATAGACAATCACGGATTGAGGAAATATAGACAAGCACTGATTGAGGAAATATAGACAATCACGGATTGAGGAAATATAGACAAGCACGGATTGAGAAAACATAGACAGACACGGATTGAGGAAACTTAGACAGACACGGATTGAGGAAACTTAGACAGACACGGATTGAGGAAACAGACAGACACGGATTGAGGAAACATAGACAAGCACGGGTTGAGGAAACTTAGACAGATACGGATTGAGGAAACATAGACAAGCACGGATTGAGGGAACTTAGACAGATACGGATTGAGGAAACATAGACAGACACGGATTGAGGAAACATAGACCGACACGGATTGAGGAAACATAGACAGACACGGATTGAGGAAACATAGACAGACACGGATTGAGGAAACATAGACAGACATGGATTGAGGAAACCTAGACAGACACGGATTGAGGAAACTTAGACAGACACGGATTGAGGAAACATAGACAAGCACGGATTGAGGAAACTTAGACAGATACGGATTGAGGAAACTTAGACAGACACGGATTGAGGAAACATAGACAGACACGGATTGAGGAAACTTAGACAGACACGGATTGAAAAAAACATAGACAGACATGGATTGAGGAAACTTAGACAGACACGGATTGAGGAAACTTAGACAGACACGGATTGAGGAAACATAGACAATCACAGATTGAGTAAACTTAGACAGATACGGATTGAGGAAACTTAGACAGACACGGATTGATGAAACTTAGACAGACACGGATTGAGGAAACTTAGACAGACACGGATTGAGGAAACATAGACAATCACAGATTGAGTAAACTTACATCATAAAACAGAAATCAATTTAAAAAAAAAATACAAATCTTGAATTAAATATGAAAACAGCTGCGGGATGTTCAACCTAATTTCCAAGACAAAGACAAGAAAACAAGAAAATTTGGATTGAGAGAGGGAGAGAGAGAGAGAGAGAGAGAGAGAGAGAGAGAGGGGGGCAGGGGGGAGTGTGGGGCGGAGGGTAAGAGAGCGAGTGAGAAAGGGGGAGAAAGAGAGAGATGAGGCGAGATTTTATAAATAATATTCCAGGTTATGTGGGCAAATTGGAGTGATGTTTGCCGAGTGTTCCAAATCTAAACATCTATATCTGAGTTTTAGAGTACTGCTTTCATGTAGAACATATATTTAATTCCACCAGTTTTACCGTACTGCTTTCATGTAGAATATATATTTAATCCCCCCAGTTTTACCGTACTGCTTTCATGTAGAACATAGATTTAATCCCACCAGTTTTACCGTACTGCTTTCATGTAGAACATATATTTAATCCCACCAGTTTTACCGTAGTGCTTTTATGTAGAACATAGATTTAATCCCACCAGTTTTACCGTACTGCTTTCATGTAGAACATAGATTTAGTCCCACCATTTTTACCGTACTGCTTTCATGTAGAACATAGATTTAATCCCACCAGTTTTACCGTACTTCTTTCATTTATAACATATAATTAATCCAACCAGTCTTACGGTACTGCTTTCATGTAGAACATAGAATTAATCCAACTAGTTTTACGCGTATGTTATACATTTTGTTATATATTTGTATACGGTATTGCTTTCATTTAGAACATATATTAATTCCGTGATTATGATTGTACTTCAACCATTTAGAACATATATTAATTCCGTGATTATGATGGTACTTCAACCATTTAGAACATATATTAATTCCGTGATTATGATGGTACTTCAACCATTTAGAACATATATTAATTCCGTGATTATGATGGTACTTCAACCATTTAGAACATATATTAATTCCGTGATTATGATAGTACTTCAACCATTTAGAACATATATTAATTCCGTGATTATGATGGTACTTCAACCAATTAGAACATATATTAATTCCGTGATTATGATGGTACTTCAACCATTTAGAACATATATTAATTTCAGCATTTCAGTGATTTAGAACAGAGGTCTTCAACTCACTGCCAGCGGAGCACGTCCGTGAATGTATTCGATGCGGCACGCGAATTAATAGACGTTTAATTGTGTGATCAAGGATGTAAAGTATCTACATATTTATACATCTATTTGTTGAGCATATATTGGTTGAACACATCTATAGGTGAACACATCTATTTGTTGAACACATCTGTTGGTTGAACACATATATGGGTTGAACACATCTATTGGTTGAACACATCTATTGGTTGAACGCATCTATTGGTTTAACACATCTGTTGGTTGAACACATCTATTGGCTGACCACATCTATTGGTTTATTGGTTATTTGACCCCAAGTCCTTCTCAAACTAGACTGTGTTCTATTCCTGCCGGAAGGACGTCAGATTACATTTGTGTTACCAGCGAGAATATTTGTTTGTTGTTTTATTTATTATTATCTAAATGGTCACCGAAGAAAGAAAACATTCTGAAGGTTATACAAATCCTAGCAACTTAATCGTACACCTCAAATTGTTGTTAAACATATGTTGAGTCTAAAGACGTATTTTCAATATTTCAACAATGAAACTCTTCTGTAATGACGTCATCTAGAAATGGAGAACAGAACTCTGAACTATAATGACGTCATCTACAAATAGAGAACACAACTGAAAGAAAAGGTCAAAATGCCCTGCATGTATAGGGTGAAAACAGAAACTTAAGAGTGATGTATTTGTGTTCAGACAGTTAATGAGCATAAAGTTGGCTATCACCTCCACGCGACCGAGGGCTGGCTTGTCATAATGATGTTGTTGAATAAATGAGAAAGGACACAGTTCCGAAGCTGAAACAAGAGATTTGTCATGTAGCCAAATGTCTGATCAAACATTAACAGACGATTCGTAACACAGAGAGATGTGGTGAACTGATGGCCTCCTAGGCTGCGGGGGAGGGGGCAGAAAACACAAATTTACAGAAATGCTGACCGCGGGTCATTAAATTTGTCCCCTGGGATCCTCGGTCTGGTCTGAGTTTGACATCACGGATTTAGAGCATGGGTTCCTGTCCGTAAATGCATGATATCAGGTCCTGACAAAGCTAACAGCAACTTCTCTTATAACCAAGTATTATTATCCCCCCCCCCCCCCCCTTCCTCCAACCCTCCATATACGCACATTACTTTTAAATAATGTTCACCAAAATTAGATTAATTGATTTATGAAATTATAAAATAGAAGTTGATATGAAAGGCAGTTTATTAAATTCAAATGGTTGAAACCTGTATTTCGGCCTCCAGTTACCGTCTCCACGAGCTGTATAAGATGGTAGTGATAACAGAAGAGAAAGATATTTAATTGTGAAAATTACTTTCTAATATACTGGACTGTACCACAGCTAATTGATCAATGAAATCTGGTTCTAAATTTGTTAAAAGAAGTGTCAAGTCTCTTCTGTCACATATTTTCAGTCCATTGAAGTTTTTTTTTACGGCGGTAGCATCACCAATGAACTATTTGTTGTTTGTCCATCAGTTCAGCAGAGGACCACATTGTCATCTGTCTATGGATGATAATTTGACTAGCGCGTGATTTGGATTTAAGTGAGGGAGAGTTTCACTCCGTTAGCCTCACTCTCTCGTCTTGATCCCATTTGATCCAGTGGCAAGATATGATCAAGACGGCTGGAGCAGTGACTCGGATGCAATGGGTGACCAAGGTGACCCATAGAATTACTGCCGTAGGGGTGTGAGATGTGAACAATCTCACATTTCAAAGGCTCGGCTATATGAGGGCGGTAGCTATCTCCTCGCCATCGCCGCTTTTACTTCACGGACTGAACCGGTACACATTAAAGGCTGGGTCGACCCGGGTGCCGTTGCGGTCTGAAAAAAACCTTTCCGCCTCAACTGGGGAATGAACCCAGGACCACTTAGACGCGAATCCAGCTCGCTAACGACTGCGCTACGCGGCACCACGTGTGTCTAGCTTTGCTCCAAACGCTCTACAGCGAGTTGCTGGTAGTCGTCTTGCTGCCCGTTGACCAGTCAGTGGTTCTCCCGTACAATCTGCCGAATTCAATCTTCACATGCTTAGGTAGACAAGCCCTATATCACCGTTGGATTATTAGATCCATCGACTACTTTCACTTGGTTTATCCGGTCATGTCGAGACCGCTGTCCGGGGTATGGCCGCGTGCTGGCAGCTACGTGGAGCCACAGGTGAGAGTTGGGTGCCAGGTGAGGAGCAACAATGGACAATCTACCTAAGATAAGGCACGATATGTTCTCAATTAGAAGTACCACCCCACCCTGACACCCCATGCACACCTGGAACCGGTGAAATATTCTCGGTCTCTACTAAATATCAAGTTAGAAATGACGCAATTAACAGTTTTCTTTCTTCTGACAGAAGAGGACAGGACAGTCTAATTTGAAATACAAATGTCTCTAAATGAACGTGACTAAATCTTTGCTTTTGTCCACAAGTTTGTAGCTCATTCAGCTTGTCCTGCAGATGTTGGCTAACAAGTTCCAAATCTGTTTCAAATCTATCAACCATTTTCTGTTGAGTCACGACCATTTTTAAAATCTGATAATCACATCAAACACAACATCTTGATAGCGGCAGCAATCGATCTCCAAAATCAGCATCCTCCTTCAGTCTATCGTTATCGATCTCCAAATCAGTATCGTCCTTCAGTCTGTCCTCATCGATCTCCAAATCAGCATCCTCCTTCAGTCTGTCCTTATCGATCTCCAAATCAGTATCGTCCTTCTGTCTGTCCTTATCGATCTCTAAATCAGTATCGTCCTCCAGTCTGTCCTTATCGATCTCCAAATCAGTATCGTCCTTCAGTCTGTCCTTATCGATCTCCAAATCAGTATCGTCCTTCAGTCTGTCCTTATCGATCTCCAAATCAGTATCGTCCTTCAGTCTGTCCTTATCGATCTCCAAATCAGTATCGTCCTTCAGTCTGTCCTTATCGATCTCCAAATCAGTATCGTCCTTCAGTCTGTCCTTATCTCCAAATCAGTATCGTCCTTCAGTCTATCCTTATCGATCTCCAAATCAGTATCGTCCTTCAGTCTATCCTTATCGATCTCCTGAAAATATGGAAACCGAGATGGTTCAGGACGAGTGAGGTTATCTTGAAAGATTGTCGATGTGCCAATGCATCTCAAGTTAACCCCTTTCACTTCGACAAGACTGATGTCACTGCCCTGTAACTCACCATTGAACTTTCCAAATACATCTGAAAGATAGGCCCCGTTATTTTGCAGTACTTTAGTTTCAATACTGAGCTGTTCTTTCATTGAATCAAGAATCTCCACAACAATATCAAATGATAACAGCAATCTTTTCAAACAATCACCTTTAGACGATTAGGGTTTAGGAGAAGACATTCAAATAATCCTCATTGTCATAACACATTTGACGAAATAACTTACCGTTAAAGAAATGAGATTTGATTTTTATTAATACCTCTGATAACTGCACTTCTTGATGTGTTGAACTTGTCGCTAAATTGTTTGCCCACTAAGTGCTGCCGATCATTTACATAATGAGGGGACGGCGTGGCCTAGTGGTTAAGTGGCACGGCTCACAACCAGAAGGTGATGGGTTCGATCCCCATCACAGCACCGGCCGTTACCATGGGGAAGCAAACCCTTAGAAAATGCAGGAGGAAGCAGACCCTTACATAAAATGCATGCTGAAGTCGGATGCACTGGGCCGACAGGCGCAAAATAAAAACCACAGTGTAACGCACACACGCCTTGGGGAATAGATAAATAAGGCGAACGCAGAAAAAAAAAAAAAAAAAAAAGAAAGAAATTTACATAATGAATTGTTCGAACATCTGGTCTCACATTTTTTAAGTAGACCAGAAAACAAAGATGGCGACCAACCAGTGCAATGAAATATTTTTCTATGATATAAAAGATTGACAAGCACTTGTAATCTGGCGTTGATAACTGAGAATTACATTTCTTCCACGTTCTGCTCATTATCTGCGAATCTGACAAGGTTTTATGTAACAGTTATCACAGAGTTATCTTTTGACTGTACAGCTATTATTTGTAATCGTTAGTCTCGGGACAAAAATATTTGAAAGATATGTAAGTCCCAAATGTTTTTATCCTGGTCACTGCGCCAACAATGAATAATGACATGCAACAGTCTTGTCTACTTTTATCCGTTATTTCTACTGTGACTTATATTCGTGTCCACGGAAACACTTTATCTAAGCCACAGAGTTACCGTCTTATATATACTTATTTCCTCTTTCTTAAATGATTTCTTCTATCAGGATTGGACAATTGGACGATTTGCAAATAATGAACAGATCTGGATTCCCTGTTATATTCTTTACCCAGGTTCTCTCTGTTAGTGTAACTAATCTTACCCTTGCCTCTTGCACAACTTAATAATCCAAGAGTCACAGTTCTTGATTCACATGTTCTGTTTCTTATGTGGTTTCTAGAATACTTGTAGTTTAGTTCCCCGTTGTTCAGGCTCTGCTGTGGAACTACGTTTTCTCTGATCTTCTTCAAACTATCACTCGGTCACACAGCATTTCTGATCTCCGTGAGAGCCATTGTTCGGACACACCTTATTTCTCTGATTTCGATGAGGTATATGTTCGAGCATATCCCCTTTACGGACAAAACTTGATCGTCTCTTGATCTGAATGCACTCAGTCACCTTTCAGACGCGTCGTTGGTCGTCCCTGGATCTGAATGCACAGTCAACTTTCAGGCACGTCATTGATCGTCCCTGGATCTGAATGCACTCAGTCACCTATCAGGCACGTCATTGATCGTCCCTGGATCTGAATGCACTCAGTCACCTATCAGGCACGTCATTGATCGTCCCTGGATCTGAATGCACAGTCAACTTTCAAGCACGTCATTGATCGTCTCTGGATCTGAATGCACTCAGTCAACTTTGTGCACGTCATTGATCGTCCGTGAATCTGAATGCACTCAGTCCCCTTTCAGGCACGTCATTGATCGTCCCTGGATCTGAATGTACTCAGTCAACTTTCAGACACGTCAGTGATCGTCCCTAGTTTGGAATGGAGTCAACGCGCTAGCTCGCACACAAAACGTGTCTTACACTGACAATGTGCTCACGTATGAGGTCTATTAGTCTGGTCTGCACGGTTATGTAGACTGTTTATGACAGTCAGTCAGTCAGTCAGTCGGTCAGACAGTCAGTCAGTTGGTCCAGTGTACACTTGAGACGTTGGGTGTCGGTTATAGAACTTGCACTCATTTAAGTATTGGCTCCAAGTCGTCAGTTGCCTGTGGTGGGGTGGGTGGGGTTTCCAATCACGTGATCAAACTTCTAGTGACTGTACATTCTGGTACCAATCGTGTTCGATTTCTATGTCTTTCTACCAAACTGTCCCTCTAAAAGGTAATCCCAACGCCAGTAAATGTTGATCGCCTCAGATAGCCAGACATTGTCGGTATCCAGTCACTTCGACCTACTCTACCAACATGTTTTTCTGTAGGTGGCTGATGCATACAGCTCAGTCTAGAATGGCCTTGGATAGTAGACTGAGATAAGTTTGTAAACTCTTCTAAACCTCTGGCCTTGATTCTGGACTCTCCCAAGTAACAGATGGTCTTGGTCAAGGTTCTAATGTCATTTGGTTGAGCATTTCTTGAAACGGTTTACAGGGACCCCCTTCTTGTGCCTCGAAGGGTCTTTGACTTTGTCCTTTCTACCTAACCCGCCTTCGATCCCACACTCTGCCAAACATTCAATGTCACGAATTATGTTTTAATCAAATTGTAATGGAAATTTGGTTGATTGCAAATCATGGTGAGGTTAATTTGTAACATTTGTTGTAATCTAATTTCTTGTAGACATATTGATTAGTGGTGTGGTCATTATGTCCCTTGATAGTATCATTGTTCAATGAAATTGGCGAAATTATGTCCCTTGACAGTGTAACAGTTCCAGCTAGAGCAAGGGTGTTAAGGGCAGGGGTGATGGGGCCGGCGACTCTGGGAACAAAGGTTACCTGAATGTGTATCAAGGTCAATCACCGTTTCGACACTAAATCGATAAAGAAAACGAGGGGTTAGAGGGAAGAATGTGTCTGGTACAGGTGGGGGTGAGGAGTTGGGGGAGGGTTCGGAGCTGACAACTCTGGCGTTCCGATTTAAGTAGTGGGGGGGGGGGGGGGAGGGTGGTGATAGTCAGATGCCGCCACGGCCTGCTACGACATTTAGAGTGACAGGAATTCGGCGTTATTCGTCCAATAATAACTAATTGGAGGTAGATCCAAATTAGAGTGATGGCTAAGTCAGATAACCAATGGAAGTAAATGGACAGCCATGAAGTTGCTTGAGACTATACAATACTCGGCAAAGATGAACTCGTGAGACTAGCCTGAGAGAGAGAGAGAGAGAGATAGAAAGAGAGAGAGAGACTAACTAGCAGGCTGACTAGGAGTTTGTGTGAGACAGAATGAGTTTCAGGGTGACTGAACCAGCATACACCTTCGAGTTTCGGCCAGTCGCTCTATAAGTGTGTGTGTTGGACACCCAGTGACTAGAAGAGGTCTGAATGTGTGTCGTACGTGCAAGACACCGAGTGTGTTCTGAAGTATGTGTATGCACAGATCGACAGAGTGTGTGACCACAAGTGAGTATGCGATTCCGACTATAAGTGACATGATCTAATTTCACATGAACGCACATATCACCCGAGCATACGTGAATAGATCGAATGTGGTTGCACAAATCACACGACGGAAGGGATCTGAGTGTGGGTGAATGCACAGAACAACATAATGTATAATACGATCGCGAATGCGCGTTTGTGAGCGTGTGTTGAGTGTGCAGATACGTGGAGTTGAGTGAAATGGACGTAATTATTCCCCTTGGCAGTATCATTGTTCAGTGGAATTGACGTAATTATGTCCCTTGCCAGTATCATTGTTCAGTGGAATTGACGTAATTATTTCCCTTGACAGTATTATTGTTCAGTGGAATTGACGTAGTTATGTCCCTTTAATTTATGTCCTGCATGGCACCAATCAACTTCCAAACAGCTGGTAATATTAAATGTTTTCCAATGCTGTGGCACCTATTACAACCATCTATGCTACCATGGAAGATGATACCTTCATCCTACTGACTAGAACGGCAATCAAACATGCTAATAACTGTGTCGCGGCTTTCAAATTTTTGCTTTACATTTTAGAAATAAATATTTTTGTCAACTTTATCAGAGTGTTTCTTTAAAACATATTCATTCAGCCTCGACGGTCTCATTTGTTCGCTAAAAGAAGAAACGTTGTCTGTCTCTTGAACGACTGCCTTCCCCCCTACCTTCCAGTATGGTCCTCAACGACTTGTTATATGACCAAAATAACGTACCTGTCTAACCCTGATTTTGGTCATTAATTCTCTTTTCACCCCTAACTTTTACAATACCTCAAAATGTGTTTTCTTCTCTTTCCAAGAAATGCGACCCAATCTTCTATATACCCACATTTCAAAGGCTTCAATTCTCTTTTCCAGCTTGTTATTAATTGTTTCTGCGCCATAAAGTAGTGACGAATATTCATAACACTCTGACCTGTTCAAGTTATTGATCTTTTATTGTTATCTGCACATATGGTTTCTTGTCTCTTTTCCCAATTATCATAATCTTTGACTTCTTTATGTTTATGCTATCCAAACTCTGGACTTATTTTGTGTATTGTTTTCACAAGCTCCTGTAATTATTGCTACATTTTGGTAATAGTTCATTTTTGGTGGAAGCTAAAAAAACCAGTTTCACATAATCAACTGAATATTATTCACATTTTCTCTTCACCTGCATTATCTTAATTGTACATCAGGTGTTTAATGGAGTGAAATCAGTTATATCAGTAGATTAATAATTTCTCTAGTTAGACAAGGCAGATGTTGACTGCTAGCATCAGGGCCAGTGGTCCAGAGCTAACAAGACCCTTCTATACCTCCACGCGGTGATCCAGGATAACAGGCTGCAATAGAATGGACTGGCTAAGGGGAAAGGATCAAAGAGGGAAGGCTAACCCAGTACCCAAAAATGTCTGCAGAAGTCGGAGGTGTCAGACCGAAAGGTGCAAATATCGCAGTCAAGTTGTAAACTTTGACAAAGCGCATTCCGTTCTCCGGACTACATCCTATTACTTGGAAAGCCCTTTCCAGGTCTTGGTAGCGGGAGATTGAGAACGTTCAGGGCTTGGTAGCGGGAGATTGAGAACGTTCAGGGCTTGGTAGCGGGAGATTGAGAACGTTCAGGGCTTGGTAGCGGGAGATTGAGAACGTTCAGGGCTTGGTAGCGGGAGATTGAGAACGTTCAGGGTTTGGTAGGGGGAGATTGAGAACGTTCAGGGTTTGGTAGCGGGAGATTGAGAACGTTCAGGGCTTGGTAGCGGGAGATTGACAACGTTTAGGGCTTGGTAGCGGGAGATTGAGAACGTTCAGGGCTTGGTAGCGGGAGATTGAGAACGTTCAGGGTTTGGTAGCGGGAGATTGAGAACGTTCAGGGCTTGGTAGCGGGAGATTGAGAACGTTCAGGGTTTGGTAGCGGGAGATTGAGAACGTTCAGGATTTGGTAGTGGGAGATTGAGAACGTTCAGGGTTTGGTAGTGGGATATTGAGAACGTTCAGGGTTTGGTAGCGGGAGATTGATAACGTTCAGGGTTTGGTAGCGGGAGATTGATAATGTTCAGTACTTGGTAGCGGGAGATTGAGAACGAATACAAAAAAAGATTTGATTGCGTCATATAAAGGAATATCCTGATTTTTTAAAGTTTTCAAGCCGGTCTGAAATTAATTGTTAATGTGCCCGATTCGACCTCATATGTCAATGTTTACACGTCTTAATATGAATAATTGATAAGAGATATCAAAGTTAATTTATTCAT
Source organism: Ariolimax columbianus (assembly GCA_036924085.1). Classification (NCBI taxonomy): domain Eukaryota; kingdom Metazoa; phylum Mollusca; class Gastropoda; order Stylommatophora; family Arionidae; genus Ariolimax; species Ariolimax columbianus. The sequence continues at coordinate 43,552,322 of JAVGWX010000016.1, forward strand.
TCATGTCTGAAATAGTTGATTCCTAACCATTATTAACATCTCTAAAATACAGTCGTAACACAATTCAGAATCAGAATCAGCGGGCCGCCCCATTTTAGACCAGAAGTGCCTCTTCCCAATAATTATGAGTCTAAAACGCCCTTGAAGTTTCCGAAACGCCCTCATAGGCAAGAAAGTGGTAGCGATGATTGGAAGCAGCGACCATGTTTAGAAATAATGATTTAGAACTTGAATTTATTTCCAAGGTTTCATGATATGTTCATCCTTTAGATCATGAATTTTATCAGACGAGGTAGCATATTTGGGCACAATAATTACACAGTTTGATAAGGTATTGTTCTGATACTCACAATAATCACACTGTCTGATATATTGCTCTGCTATTCACAATAATCACACAGTCTGATATATTGCGCTGCTATTGACAATAATCACACTGTCTCCAGGGATAGTGCTCTGCTATTCACAATAATCACATTGTCTGATAGGATATTGCTGTGCTATTCACAATAATGACATTGTCTCTTAGGGCATTGTTCAATTATTCTTCTGCCATTTAGACAAGTCTACAAATAAATGCTTTCTGTGAAATGAACCTCAACAGATTGACGTTTTTCCTTTAAAATAAGACGAAAAAAATTGCGATAAAATGGACTCGATGGCGGCGCATTTGCCAACTCATGCAGAGACGACAAACACTAGACCAGCGTTCCTTCAACAGGTTAGTCTCACTGTCTGCAGACGTTTACAATCATAACAATTATCGGGGAATCCCAAAGAGCTCTATGTTTGTATAAGATCTGAGTTTGGACGTGTTCAGCATTGCCGTTGATAACTAAGATATTCTGAGAATTATCTTGAATGTTCGCTACACTAGTTCTAGGAAAACAGCCTTTACCATTTTTTTTTGTTATGAGCAAGAAAACGAGGATGTAATTTGTTGTTTTGTTTTTGTTGTTGAGAACAAAAGATTGAGTCTGCATTGAGAACACAAGTAACAATTTCGCAACGCTGTTTTTCTACGAGGAGTGTTCAAATGAAACCAGACCAAACTGCAACAAGTGAACATACGCGTGTAAACATGGTGTAAACAGCGCATACCAACCGTCAAGTTTGACCAATTTTATTATCCTCCGACTCATTGTGTCCTCAGAAGACCGTTAAAAACATGACGGGTGTGAAACAGCATCCGCCCAGAGTTGATCAGTGAGCGGTGATTCGGTTTCTAACAGCTAAAGGATGTCGACCAGTTGAGGTTCATCGCAGAATGCAGGCATTGTACGGTGACAAAAGTGTGGCGAAGACAACATTGAAGAACTGGACAACGATGTTTTAAAGAAAGACGTGAGTTAACGAAAGATCTTCCGAGACCAGGTCAGACGGATAATGTTTCGTCAGAAGATGCCATCGCCAAAATTGATGCAGCGATCCGGGTCACCATACACTACCTGTATTTTGCGACGAATGTTAACTGGTTGACCCCAAAATAACCTGAACCTCCCTCGAGAGACGGATGTCAACTGGTTGACCCCAACATAACCCGAACCTCCCTCGAGAGACGAATGTTAACTGGTTTACCCCAACATAACCCGAACCTCCCTCGAGAGACGAATGTCAACTGGTTGACCCCAACGTAACCCGAACCTCCCTCGAGAGACGAATGTTAACTGGTTGACCCCAACATAACCCGAACCTCCCTCGAGAGACGAATGTCAACTGGTTGACCCCAACATAACCCGAACCTCCCTCGAGAGACGAATGTCAACTGGTTTGACCCCAACATAACCCGAACTTCCCTCAAGAGACGTATGATCGGCCTCACGCTCCACAACCAACGTTTAGAAGATCACCACAACACTGACGTACGGCAGATGTCATTGGGGGAGGATGCAGTTACCCACGCTGACAAGGTAAATCATTGCTGGGCTGGTTTCCTGCTCGGAGAACTGATGACCGTTGGAGCACAGCGACACGGGGAGGACCACCTACGCGCTGGTCTGACTCCCTCGAACTCAGAAACAATGTCTACGATGCCACAGACGGGAAACTTATCATCCCCTGGTCCACCGTCGCCCCAAGACAGAAGACAATATAAATTATCACCCACTGGTCCACCGTAGCCCAAGACAGAAGACAATAGAAACTTATCATCCACTGGTCCACGGTGGCCCAAGACAGAAGACAATAGAAACTTATCATGCACTGGTTCACCGTGGCCCAAGACAGAAGACAAGAGAAACTTATCATCCACTGGTCCACCGTGGCCCAAGACAGAAGACAATATAAACTTATCATCCACAGGTACACCGTGGCCCAAGACAGAAGACAATAGAAACTTATCATCCACTGGTCCACGGTGGCCCAAGACAGAAGACAATAGAAACTTATCATGCACTGGTTCACCGTGGCCCAAGACAGAAGACAAGAGAAACTTATCATCCACTGGTCCACCGTGGCCCAAGACAGAAGACAATATAAACTTATCATCCACAGGTACACCGTGGCCCAAGACAGAAGACAATAGAAACTTATCATTCACTGGTCCACCGTGGCCCAAAACAGAAGACAATATAAACTTATCATCCACTGGTCCACCGTGGCCCAAGACAGAAGACAATATAAACTTATCATCCACTGGTCCACCGTGGCTCAAGACAGAAGACAATATAAACTTATCATCCACAGGTCCACCGTGGCCCAAGACAGAAGACAATATAAACTTATCATCCACAGCTCCACCGTCTCCCAAGACAGAAGACAATAGAAACTTATCATCCACTGATATACCGTGGCCCAAGACAGAAGACAATAGAAACTTACCATCCACTAGTCCACCGTGCCCCAAGACAGAAGACAATATAAACTTATCATCCACTGGTCCACCGTGGCCCAAGACAGAAGACAATATAAACTTATCATCCACAGGTCCACCGTGGCCCAAGACAGAAGACAATATAAACTTATCATCCACAGGTCCACCGTGGCCCAAGACAGAAGACAATATAAACTTATCATCCACAGGTCCACCGTGGCCCAAGACAGAAGACAATATAAACTTATCATCCACTGGCCCACCGTGGCCCAAGACAGAAGACAATATAAACTTATCATCCACAGGTCCACCGTGGCCCAAGACAGAAGACAATATAAACTTATCATCCACTGGTGCACCGTGGCCCAAGACAGAAGACAATATAAACTTATCATCCACTGGTCCACCGTGGCCCAAGACAGAAGACAATATAAACTTATCATCCACTGGTCCACCGTGGCCCAAGACAGAAGACAATATAATTTTATCATCCACAGGTCCACCGTGGCCCAAAACAGAAGACAATATAAACGTATCATCCACAGGTCCACCGTGGCCCAAGACAGAAGACAATAGAAACGAAGTTTGGACCAGCAGTGGCGTAACCGCCTCTGAGGAACGGGTCGTCCTGTAATCCATAAATAATAATAATAATAAGCAGAAGAACGCGTTCAAAGTTCTATTTTGAAAATGCCACCAGCAAAGTGAAACTGAATAGGTGAGTGCTCAAAAACAAAGAATGTAATGACAGTTGCCATGTCATTTATGACACTGACTTTAAGAATATCGAGTCCTTACACCTGGAAAGTTTTAAAAGTAAATGTACCAGTATAGTTATTAATAGCACCTCTTGAAACACAGCACCGTACATATGTTGGAGGCTTAACGCGCCAGCTAACTTGCGGCTTCAAAAGGTCGTGTTTTCAGCAAGTTCTGGTATTCAGACATGTCCCAGATGCACTGATTTGTTTCCGGACCTTTACGAACTCTGCAAATCTTTTTGTAGTTGCCATTTCTGCTCGCCACATGTATACACTTGATGCTGAAGATTATTCTTTGAAAGTTTGTGTTTAAGATAAGGTGGCAAATCTGCTAACTTCTTCTTCTTCTTCTTCTTCTTCTTCTTCTTCTTCTTCTTCTTCTTCTTCTTCTTCTTCTTCTTCTTCTTCTTCTTTTTCATAATCATCATTATCATCATCATGTTCTTCTTCTTCTTTTATCTATTTCTCTTGAATATCGTCATCCTCATCACCATCAGCATTATCGTTTTCTTCTTCCACTTCATCATCATCTGCTTATTTCTGTTCTCCTTTTTCCTTTCGATTTCATTTCTCGTCCTTCTTCTTCTCCTTTCTTCTTCTTCTTCTTTTTCATAATCATCATTATCATTATCATATTCTTCTTCTTCCTCTTTTTTTTCGTCCTCGTAATCATCACTACATTCACCATCCTCTACTTCTTCCTATTCATCATCATCCTTATAATCATCATCATTGTCCTTCTGATTATCTTCTTCTTTCTCTTTTTCTTCATCACCATCATCAACATCGTCGTCAGCATAATTTTCTTCTTCTTTCACTTCTTCATCATCTCCTTCTTCCTGTTCTTTCTTTTCCCTTTGTTTTTATCTTCCTTCATCTTCTTCTTCTTCTTCTTCTTCTTCTTCTTCTTCTTCTTCTTCATTCTCCTTCGTTCGTTCTCACATATTCGCTTCTCTCTCATTAATATGATTGTCCGTTTCAGGGCTCTCTCTCCACAAAAGCGGTGTATCCCTTAATTTTATTGAGGAAGACCATGCTGTCCCTCTGCTCCTCACATGGAGCTGGCAACCTGGAGAACATGTTTTACTGTTTCTTTGTTCTCGTCACATGGGCACAGGCCCGTTTGACCGATTGTTTAAATTGTTGAGAGATGGTTGTTCCGTCTGCAGTGGCCTGTCCTCGGTCTGAATGTTGTCACATTATCTCCTAGTTGTAAGGAGATGCATGCTTCTTCATGTCGGGTCCTGTGTCTTCTCTGTATCGTTTGTCTGGGGAGTTTATTTTTATCATTGTCTGAATTTCTTCAAATGTATCTCTGTTCTCAGTTTAAGGTGTCCTTTTTTCTGTTTGTATAGTCTGTCTTTGGGGGTCGCTGTGGTAAAGAGGTTAAGACACTCGCCTGTCACAGTGATTAACGGAAACGGTGGGTGATCGAACCCCGCCAGTTTCTAGCGACCCCTGGTCTCACGGGAGGTAAGACCAGAGTGCCTGTATCCCAAGTTACCTCCAGTCGTCTCGAAAAATAGTCTTGCCACTGATCTAAGGTAACTCAAGATAAGAGTGAGATTGATGACCAGCGCATATCCTCCTCACTATAATCCAAATAAAGCACACATCACATTATTAAGACAAAACTGTCTCATGCTGTGGCCACCATCGCTCCGCGACGGGCAATAACGTTTATAGCCTGTCTCCTCATTCCTATGTATGTTAGTGTGCAGGAATTATTCATTTTGTTGAAAGGATGGCTGATATTCAAGCGTGTTCCGTACGTAGTTTGATTGGTTTCTTATCGATAGGGAATCTGTAAAGCAAACTATCTCGTCTCTGGCATGGTTCTTTGTTCTGAGTGCTAAATATTGTAGCTGTTCCGAGTGTCGCACCCTCAGATATTAAGTTGTTTTTAAATTGTCAAGTTGCTAATGACATTTTAATTTTATGTCTGTAGTTTAATTTGCAAGAGTGACCTGAACGCGATAGACATTAACACCTCTAACTGGGAGGAACATCCCAAACATCAGACCTGGCTGAAGGCAGACTTTGTGTGCTGGCGTGCAAGCAGGGGGAGCCATAGTGCGACATGAGGCAGGCTATGATCGTGTGCGGCAAAGGCTAGGTCGGCAACTGATTAAGGCCTCTCTCTAGAGGGAAGTCAATTGTTACTCTAGACTAACAGGATGCCAATCAATCAGTTTAATTGTGTGTAAACGCTGATAGTTCGTGCCTGTTTATTTTCAGCGTGACTTGATTTGCCTTATTTGTAAATACTGTTTTGTTTTTTTCTCATTGGTGTCCATGATCCAGTGCTGAGAACCGCTGATCCAATATTTGTAATTCTCCGTACAGAAAGGTAAAGTTTTTCCACAATTCATCCACGCCCACTAATCTGGCTACAAACAGAGCTCTTAACCTAATTGCTTCTGTTCTGTCAACAATTTTGCGACAATCACAGTTAGGAATTTCTTTTTTTTAACGCACTGTACATTTTAGAAGTTTCATTCTTGAGCTAGAATCTTACCTGCCCCACCCATCCCCGTGCCCGACCTAATCTCCATACAAAACAGACATGTTATAATACATTATCGTATGTGTTCACATAGGCTGACCTTTTTTCACTCTACACTCGGCAAATAAATTCAAACGCTGTTAGATTCAAAGATTCAATCATATATTGCTTCTAGCCCTTTCCAAATTGCCGATGATCATATCGATAGGTTTCACTTTCCCGTCATGACTTGCCCCTAGTATTGATGTCTGCTTGCGCTTCATGAAAAGTGTTTGGGTTTGATTCTCCTGCACAGATGATTGATTCATTTATCATTGAACACTTGATTTTCTTTATCACTGGGCCACACTGTCAGTTTACTTCCTTGCAGGTTGCCAGCGACAGACCATCCAGGCGGCCAGTCACAGATTGTCCATGTGCTATTACCTGCAGGCGGTCAGTCCCAGATTGTCCATGTGCTATTACCTGCAGGCGGTCAGTCACAGATTGTCCATGTGCTATTACCTGCAGGCGATCAGTCCCAGATTGTCCATGTGCTATTACCTGCAGGCGGTCAGTCACAGATTGTCCATGTGCTATTACCTGCAGGCGGTCAGTCACAGATTGTCCATGTGCTATTACCTGCAGGCGGTCAGTCACAGATTTTCCATGTGCTCTTCCAATGATGCGTGTCTGTTGGCAGCACTTTGTTTTTTCTACTATTTCTTCCTTCGTTTATCGTCAGGCATCCACACCAACAACTTTAACAATGACAGCTGTCAGCTCAAGGCTCTCCATGTTGCCGTACAGTGTCTCGTGACAGATAGAGGGTGTAGTAATGAACTTATCCTTTCAATAATCAACATTTAGTCGCTTGGCAACAGCTGCTTCTGAACCGACACCACACATGGTCAGGTTGCCAGTCTTTTCCCCCATCTTCGGTGTTCGTCCTGACAACGGAGGTTTAGTTCCTTCGTGTACTAGCTCACTACGAAGCTTCATTACCCTCGCCTTTCAGCCCGACACGTCCGATTTCATCACAACATTTTTAGGACTGGGTTTGCCTTCGATCCCTATTCTCTTGGCCACACTGAAACAGCTTGTCCCCAGGAGCAAGACTTGCCGGCGGAATAAGGACTTGGTCAGCAATGATTCGCTGACCCTGACACAAGCAGCCAGATATGAATAGCTCACGAATCTCAGTCCACTTGCATACCCTGACCCAGCTAAGAGTAGCTGACGGATCTCAGTCCACTCGCTGACCCTGACCCAGCTAAGAGTAGCTGACGGATCTCAGTCCACTCGCTGACCCTGACCCAACTATGAGTAGCTGACGGATCTCAGTCCACTCGCTGACCCTGACCCATCTATGAGTAGCTGACGGATCTCAGTCCACTTGCTGCTGTAGTTTCGGCCCACGGTTTCCTGGCTCAATCTCAACCGATGCTATCTACTTATAAGAACATACGTGTCTGTTGTTCTGTTATTCTGTTGTTCTGTTATTCTGTTGCATTCTTAACTCTGTTGTGTTGTTAATTCTCACGATAATCATTCTTGGCTCTGTATTATGTTTTATCCTGACATCCGGCTTGAAGTGGGTCTTATTACATCCCAGAGTGTACGTAAATAAGTTGAGCATGGGTTGTTCTAACTGTAGTGCAATGTAGAGCTTCTCTGCAGGCTCACAACTTTAGGGATAATGTAAAAAAACATGAAAAAAAAAAACTAGTAAAAGTTGATTAAGGTTGAGCTTAATCAAAATTTAAAAATGGGTATGGTCAGATACCGCACCGAGACGAGAACACAAACAAAACCTACGTTACGACCAATAGGCCTTCATCAGGGACAACAACACTGAACTAACAAATCAACATATAAGAAGAAATGGTCAACTCATCTGTTTCAGGTGGGAGACGCTTTCTGTCTAAGCGACCGGTCGTGCCAAGTACTCGATAGAAACTGATAGCAGATCCTCAAATCATTCGACAAACTGCTGCACCCCTGCCTTCATGAGCACGGTGTGGGCATGTACTGAGGGCCTTAGTGTGTTGCACCTGACTCAAGCCTAGTTCTCCAACAACGTCTGCAGCAAGGTGTGACGGCCCTGGTGCTCCCCTTTCTGTCTACAAACTAGACAGTTTGATTAATGAGCCCGCACAACAGTTCGATTATTGGCTATGAAGCTGAAGTGCTCCAGGCGGAGTTGTTTGTGTGGAGAAGGTTAATGGTGATGGCCAGGTCAGGTCAGGTCAGGTCATCCTGTTACCAGTGAGGTCATTGGGGCACACATGAAGACATCCTCACAAAGCCACGCCACCCTTCTCTGTCAGCGGCCGCTGCCTGTGCCTCTTCTGGTCGGAGACCGGTCCATTCTTTTATGTTGTCCTCCAATCTCTCTTTGGGACGGCCTCTTCGTCGTCTGCCATGCACCTTTCCGTGGAGGATCGTATTTGCAAGACCATTTGATCTCGGTATGTGACTGTACCAAGCGAGTTTCCTTCTTTTGACTGTTGCCAAGAGGTCTTCGAAAGGCCCTATTGCTGTTGTAATTCTATCTCGTATGTCTTCATTTGTAACTCGATCTTTGTGTGTGATGTTTAAAAGTCTTCGGAAACATCTCATCTCCAAGGCCTGTATCCTTCGCTGAAGGTCCGTTGTAACTGTATATGTCTCACACGCATAGAGGAATATTGACAGGACCAGTGTACGCATTAATCTGATTTTCGTGCATAGTGCTAACCGTTTATCTTGCCAGATTTTGTTAAGCCGTCCAAGCGCCGCTATTGTCTGTCCTATTCTGGCCATCATCTCACATTTCGATCCTTCATCACTGACAATCGACCCAAGATATTTAAAACGGTCAACCACTTCGAGTTCCTGACCGTTAGCTTTTATCCTGCTGTTGAAGCCCTCGGCGTTGTTGGTCAGTAATGTTGTCTTACCATCTTTCCAAAATGGTAATGGGGATCCCTGAAATGCCAGTTTTCTCTGATGATTAAGTGCTCTTGGTGGAGTTGTTTGTGTGGATTAAATTAATTCTGTCGATGTTGACGAAGGTCATTTTAGTTTGAAAAGTACCGTTAGAACTGATCTAATATTAAAAAAAATGCCAAGCCATTTTTCTAGATAATCTCCGTCCTTTCATCTTCTCATGAACGTCTTTATTCCATCAGAAAAAAATGCAAGTTTTTGGTTGTGAATTCAGCCGTGACAGCAATTTTGCTTTCACCTCGTAATCATTCCAAAATGTTTGACCTCTCAAAGCGTCCTTCAGGGGTCCAAAATCAGAGAAGGAATCCAATAGTGACGTCCAATTCCCTGGCCAGAACTTGAAGAAAAGCGACTGGTTTCAAGAATAATGTAATCAACGTGGCATCTTTCTCATCAGTGACGGTCGCTTAGGGCGGGCGACCAGAGCGAGGCTCGTCACGAATTGATGCTCGCTCATTTTAAACGCATAACCTCACTCCTTCGCTCTTCTCTCACCAACGCACACCGTTTTTATAAACGTTGTTTAGATTTTAGGTGTTTGCCTCACTAATTTCTACTGGCATAGGCGCACCTATTCAGACCGTAGTCAATTTGGGCGATATTAAGACGCATAAACCAGTGCTTGGATGCGTGTGTGTATCTGTTTGTATCTTGCCTGGTGTTTCCGTGATGTTCCTCCCGTTGTTCCTCGCCATTTGCTGATCCTCTCGTTGTGCTCCGTAGGTATGCGGTTGCTTTTTTCACTTTCTTGTGTTCCTTGGTTTACCCTGTCGAGTTTATGAAGCAAAATATGCACATATGTTTTTCTGGGACCATTTTGGGAATGAGTATGTTTATTTTCCTTCATAATTGATCCGGCCACTTTTGTTTATTTATTTATTTCCTGATTTTAATATATATACATCCTTTTTTTAATTAAAAAAAATATTTTCCTTTAAATATCAAATCATCATACATTTTATAAAACATTGTGAAGATGCAATGTAGTGCATCTCCGTGTTTCAGCATTCTTCTATGAATGTCACAACGTGACCATTAGACCACACACATCACACGACTGCTCGCTACTCCTCTACGGTGGAAACAGTAAATGGCAGCCACCATCTTGTATTTGCTTCCCTTTCAATTAAGCTCGTCTCGCCATCTACTAGAGGAAAACTTGATGAAAGAATGTAGTTCTCCCTGCGCAGGAGTTTAAAATACCTAGCCTTTTCGTTTCGTGAAATATTGTCAATTTGCTGTTAATTATGTATATATATATATATTATTCTTGAGTCGTGTTTTAACTTAACTTAAACTTAACGTCTTTATACTGGTTTAGAAAACTCGACAGAGTCTGTATACAACCAATTTCATTTACATTTCTCTGTTCTAAAAGATATGCGCACCCAATCTATTCTTAAATGCATTAATTGTCCCTGCCTCCACTACTTTATGTAGCAATGAATTCCAAACATTCACCACTCTCTTACTAAAAAAATATCTCCTAATATCTAATCTGGAAATTTCTTTAGTTAATTTGTAGCTATTTCCTCTTGTTCTTGAAGGTTGTTGTATTTTGATAAAACTTTCAAATAATAGTAAAATGTATACGTTCCTTTTATTATCTTATAAACCTGTATTACAAGTAAGTCACCTCGAATTGTTCTCTTTTCTGTAGGCCGGTTTTTCTGAGTCTTTTTTAATAACTGTAATTCTGGAATGCCAACGTCAACTTTGTCGCTCTTCTTTGTATCCTTTCTAACATGATTACATCCCCTCTATGATAAGGACTCCACACCTGTACACTGTACTCCAATCTAGGTCTAACTAATGCTTTATACAGTTTGACAATCACTTTCTTGTTCCTATGTTTAATATTTCTTTTTATCATACCTAACATTGCAATTGTCTTTTCCCTGCTACCTGGAGTTGCTCACTCACCTTACCTGTATGATCTATTATAACCCCTAGGTCCCTTTCATTTTCTATCATTCTAATATTGTTTTCGCCCATTCAGTAATTATGTTCCATATTGGATTTATACATGTGGATGACTACACATTTTTCTACATTTATAAACATTTTCAACGTGATTTGATGACCTATTTCGGCAGTCTAACAAGACGATCACGTACTAGTGTTTACACTTCACACAGCCCACAGCAGTAAGAAATAATTTATATCTAACAAGCAAAATATAGGAACTTTCGACGCTGCACTAATCAAATAACTGCTCTTCAATCAAGGGAAGGGTGCCCAGCATACAGTAAACAGAGAAACCACCCACAACCGTCACCGGAAATCATTTCAGGACAAGATCCACCGTAATGTTATCAACATCACAATCCAACATTCTTCGAGTCAGATATTTCCAAGTTGACGCAAGAATGCTTTCGTAGAAGAAGAAGAAGAAGAAGATCCACTATCATCCACATCTCCATCCTCCACTCTCTTCCCCATCTCCATCCTCCACTCTCTTCCCAATCTCCATCCTCCACTCTCTTCCCCATCTCCACCATCCCCTCTCTTCTCCACCTCCACCCTCCACTCTCTTCAGCACCTCCATCCTCTACTCTTTCCCATCTACATCTACTCTCTTCCCCATCTTCACCCTCCCCTCTCTTCCCCATCTCCATCCTCCCCTCTCTTCCCCATCTCCATCCTCCCCTCTCTTCCCCATCTCCATCCTCCCCTCTCTTCCCCATCTCCATCCTCCTCTCTCTTCCCCATCTCCATACTCCCCTCTCTTCCCCATCTCCATCCTCCCCTCTCTTCCCCATCTCCATCTTCCCCTCTCTTCCCCATCTCCATCCTCCCCTCTCTTGCCCATCTCCATCCTCCACTCTCTTCCCCATCTCCACCCTCCACTCTCTTCAGCACCTCCATCCTCTACTCTTTCCCATCTCCATCCACTCTCTTTCCCATCTCCACCATCTCCTCTCTTCTCCACCTCCACCCTCCACTCTCTTCAGCACCTCCATCCTCTACTCTTTCCCATCTCCACATACCACTCTCTTCCCCATCTCCACCTTCCACTCCCTTCGCCTCTCCACCGTTTTATTAACGAATGACTACCTCCCATTTGCCTTCTCATACATTCATCTACGTATTCCTCTACCAAAGTTACATAGTTTCTCTCCTGCTGCCCTAGGCTAGCCCTCCGAACATTCAATCTGTGAACTAAGTCTTCAGTCTATCATGTCCTCACATCCCTGGTCGCCGGTGGTGCCTACAACTACTATTCAATCACCCACATCCGACCATTGCTATCAGCTAGACCGAAGTTACACACCAGATCAATTAATAGTTGAAGAAGAATTGAGTAGATAGATTTAGGCCAGACAATGCTGTCCAGGCATTGTGTTCATTAAATGATTGAAAGCCAGTCTATGGTTTAAACATCACCTACATGATGGCGTCAAACAGAACAGATACATGGCAGGTTTCAGTTGTTACTTTCTTCCAGAAATGGAGTCAGACTAATGTTAGCATCTTCTGTGATGATTTTTTAAATGCAGGGAGGAATGAACAGAAAGAAATATATTGCAGGCACTGCAGAGATTTAAATGTTAGAGAATATATTGCATTATGTCTCTGTTGTTTTCTGAGGTGGAGTTACAGTGACTCGGGTAACTATTATTCTGAGGTGGAGTTACAGTGACTCAGGTAACTATTATTCTGAGGTGGAGTTACAGTGACTCAGGTAACTATTATTCTGAGGTGGAGTTACAGTGACTCAGGTAACCATTATTCTGAGGTGGAGTTACAGTGACTCAGGTAACCATTATTCTGAGGTGGAGTTACAGTGACTCAGGTAACTATTATTCTGAGGTGGAGTTACAGTGACTCAGGTAACCATTATTCTGAGGTGGAGTTACAGTGACTCAGGTAACTATTATTCTGAGGGGGAGTTACAGTGACTCGGGTAACTATTATTCTGAGGTGGAGTTACAGTGACTAAGGTAACTATTATTCTGAGGTGGAGTTACAGTGACTCAGGTAACTATTATTCTGAGGTGGAGCTACAGTGACTCAGGTAACTATTATTCTGAGGTGGAGTTACAGTGACTCAGGTAACTATTATTCTGAGGTGGAGTTACAGTGACTCAGGTAACTATTATTGCCAGTTTGGTAGAATAGAGCAGACTGAGGTAGGGTCTGAGCCATTTGCTTACAAGGCCAGGGAGAAGCAGCCGAATCACTCAGTAAACCAGACGCCTATCACCAAACAGACAACTAGAGGTCTACCACATAACCAGAGGTCTACCAGACAATCAGAGGTCTACCAGAGAACAAAAGATCTACCAGAGGTCTACTAAACAACTAGAGGTCTACCAAACAACCAAAGATCTACCAGAGGTCTACCAGACAATCACAGGTCTACAAGACAACAAGAGGTCTACCAACCAAAGATCTACCAACCAAAGGTCTATCAACTAGAGGTCTACCAGACAACCAAAGGTCTACGACAAAACCAGAGATCCATCACACAACTATACGCCACTTAACCAGCCAGGCGCCTCCCAACCCACCAGGCCCCACACAACCCACCAGGCCCCACACAACCATCAAGGCGCCTCCCAACCCACCAGGCCCCACACAACCGCCAAGACGCCTCCCAACCCACTAGGCCCCACACAACCGTCAAGACGCCTCCCAACCCACCAGGCCCCACACAACCGTCAAGACGCCTCCCAACCCACCAGGCGCCACTCCAAACCCCCCCCCCCCTATTCAACTCAGCGTATAAGCTACAGAGGTCGTCATTGTCAACCAAGTATAACCTTCTCTCATTTATCACTCTCTCTTCGTTCCGTATTAATTTGTTAACCTCCTTCGACTCTCACTCTACTCCTTAATCTTTTTCCCTCAGTCTTTTCTAGTCTCTAAAATCTCTAATTCTTCCTCGCAAATCTTTCTTGATAAATATAAAATGGCCACAGAACCGGCTTCAGCGCGGCTGATCGTGACCTATATGCGCTCTTTTTTTCTTCCCCCCCCCCCCTTTCTGTCACTGATGACCTAACCTCCATTCTTCATCCCTCCTTCTATCCTCACTAAACTCAGATGTCACTGGTTCCATCCCTGAAATTCTTGCCGGGTTCCAGATCCGCTTGTCTGTCTCAAATGGAAGCCTAATTCTCAACATCCGGGAGTTCCCAATGATCTTGCCCATCAAAGTCACATCGGTCTCAATGAACTACCAGGAGAACATGAAGGAAAGCGCTTTTAAATGTCAACAAATGTGAATTCTTCTTCTTCGCTGGTTGTTTTCATTGGAAAGACGCAGGAGTGATCCCCTTATTCAAAAAGGGCAAGAAATCAGATCCAGCAAATTATAGACTGGTGAGTTTAACGAGCATAGTCTGTAAAATGTTAGAGTCAATAATCAAAGAAAACATTGTAATGCATTTAGACAAGTTTAATCTAATTAGAAAAAGTCAGCATGGGTTTACCAGAGGGAGATCATGCTTAACAAATCTATTATAATTCTTGGAGGAGGTTACTAAAATGATAGATAAAGGGGAGCCAGTGGATGTTACTTATCTAAATTTTGCAAAGGCCTTTGATATATTATCTCATCAAAAATTATTTATAAAGTTAAAATCACATGGGATAGGTGAGGAAGTTGTGGGATTCCGTGGCTAAGTGGTTAAGCCGTCGGCTTTGTGATCAGGGGGTGTGGGTTCGACTTCGGACTCCGCCGTGTTTTTAACAGGTGCTTGATGCGGAGTCCCCTGCATCTCGTAGTCGCCCCCTAGTCGGCTTGTCCTTTACTTGCCACTGGAGTCGGGCGACTCGAGACGAGATAATGAGGATATAAAGTAGCGCAGTTAATCCTAACTAAAAATATCGCTAGCAAAATAAATTATGTCATCATCATCTACGATGGACGGTGGCCTTTGTCTTTTCTTTGGATTGAAAATTTGTTAATGGGAATGAGACAGAGGGTGGACATAAATAAGACGTACTCTGAGTGGTGTGAAGTAAAGAGTGGAGTGCCACAGGGATCGGTTTTACGACCAATTTTGTTCTTGATATATATAAATGATTTGGACATTGATATGGGATCCATGATTGCAAAATTGGCTGATAACACAAACTATGCAGTAGTGTCTCATCTAAAGCAGAAGTGGATATATTGAGGCCGGATTTAGATCAAATTCGAGAATGGTCCACGAGCTGGCAAATGGAGTTTGATGTAGATAACTGTACAATCATCCACATGACTGTACGGAGCAGTGAAACAACTGATGAAGACCTGTATCTCTATTAGAATGGCATTGGGCTGCCAAAAGAACGTTTGCTCAGCAGCTATGGGATAAAAAAACCAACCCCCACATACCCCGATACACCCCCACATACCCCTACATGCCCACACACACCCCCCATATACCCCTACATACCCCACATGTTCACACTCCCCATATACCCCCACATACCCCTACTTGTCCAAACATACCCCTACATGTCCACACACCCCCACATACCCCTACTTGCCCACACATACCCCTACATGCTCACACACCCCCATATACCCCCACATACCCCCACATGTCCACACACCCCTACATGCCCACACATACCCCCACACCCCCATGTACCCCCACATACCCTTACATGCCCACACATACCCCTACATACCCCCACATGCCCACACTCCCCCATATACCCCCATATACCCCCATATACCCCCATATACCCCGACATGCCCCTACATGCCCATACACCCCAATATACCCCCACAAACCCCCATATGTCCATACACCCCCACATACCCCCACATACCACTACATGCCCACACATAACCCTATATACCCCTACATGTCCACACACTCCCACATACCCCCACATGCCCGCACATACCCCTACATACCCCTACATGTCCACACACCCCCATATAATCCCACATACCCCTACATGTCTACACACCCCCATATACCCCAACATACCCCTACATGTCAACACACCCCCATATACCCCCACTTACCCCTACATGTCCACACACCACCATATACCCCCACATACACCTAAATACCCCTACATATCCTTACATACCCCCACATACCCCTACATGCCCATACACACCCCTCACTTACCCCACATGCCCACACACACCTTCACATATCCATACATATCTACGCCCCCACATACCCCTACATCCCTAACATACCCCCACATACCCTTACATGCCCACACCCCACAACCCACATACCCCTACATGAACACCCCCATACCCCCACATACCCCTACATGTCCACATCCCACACCCCATATACGCACACATACCCCTACATGAACACCCCCCCATACCCCTACATACCCCTACATGCCCATACATACCTCACATCCCTCCACACCCCCACATCCCCCTCCTCCCACACATACCCCCACATGCCCACACATACCTCCGCACCCCCACATGCCCACACCTCCCTCCTCCCACACATACCCCACATACCTCCACACCCTCTCCTCCTACACATACCCCTACATTCCCACACATACCTCACATACCTCCACACCCCCACACCCCCTCCTCCCACACATATCCCCACATGCCCACACATATCCCACATACCTCCACACACCCACATGCCCACACCCCCTACTCCCAAACATACGCCCACATGCCCACAAATACCCCACATACCTCCACACCCCCACATGCCCGCACCCCCTCCTCCCACACATACCCCCACATGCCCACACATACTCCCACATGCCCACACCCCTTTCCTCGCACACATACCCTCACATGCAAACACATACCCACACCCCCCTCCTCCCACACATACCCCCACATACCTCCACACTCCCACATGCCCACACATACCTCACATACCTCCACACCCTTATATGCCCACACATACTGAAAGGGCCGATGACAGAGCTTCAACTCTGTAGCTGTCGACATGTCCCGTGATTTCGTCAGGTACCCATTTACAGCCAGATCAACTATGAGACAAGCTCATACAGTGATAAAAGCCAGATTGTAACTGGTCTGTGAAACCGGCGTGATCTGAACCCGTTTTGTTGGGTGTGTAAGCCACTGCGCCAAGTGCCACCTGTGTCTTGTTGTGCATATGAAGGATACTCTATACAACAGAAGGTAATCTGATCGTCAGACCGAGACTCCCCAACGAACCAGTTTATCAACATCTTAGATTGTTGACCTGTAAAGGGAAAGTGGGGGGGGGGGAGGAACGGGTACTTATATTCTAGGTTGGGAGGGAGTGGCACACTTGAGTCATGGGGAGGAGTGGAGGGCACTTGAGTCATGGGGAGGAATGGAGGACACTTGAGTCATGGAGAGGAGGGGAGGGCACTTGAGTCATGGGTAGGAGTGGAGGTCACTTGAATCATGGAGAGGAGGGGAGGGCACTTGAGTCATGGAGAGGAGGGGAGGTCACTTGAGTCATGGAGAGGATGGGAGGACACTTGCGTCATGGAGAGGAAGAAAGGGCACTAGTTTTGGAGAGGAGGGGAGGGCACTTGCGTCAGAGAGGAGGGAAGGGCATTTGAGTCATCGAGAGGAAGGGAGGGCACTTGAGTCATGGAGAGGAGGGAGGGCACTAGGTTTGGAGAGGAGGGGAGGGCACTTGCGTCATGGAGAGGAGGGAAGGACACTTGAGTCATGGAGAGGAGGGGAAGGCACTAGTTTTGGAGAGAAGGGGAGGGCACTTGAGTCATGGAGAGGAGTGGAGGGCACTTTAGTCATGTACATGAGGGAGGGCACTTGAGTCATGAAGAGGAGTGGAGGGCACTTGAGTCTTGTAGAGGAGGGAGAGCACTAGTTTTGGAGAGGAGGGGAGGGCACTTGAGTCATGGAGAGGAGTGGAGGACACTTGAGTCATGGAGAGGAGTGAAATGCACTTGAGTCATGGAGAGGAGTGGAAGGCACTTCAGTCATGAAGAGGAGAGGAGGGCACTTGAGTCATCGAGAGGCGTAGAAGGCACTTGAGTCACGGAGAGGAGGGAGGGCACTAGTTTTGAAGAGAAGGGGAGGGCATTTGAGTCATGGAGAGGAGTGGAAAGCACTTGAGTCATGAAGAGGAGAGGAGGGCACTTGAGTCATCGAGAGGCGTGGAAGGCACTTGAGTCATGGAGAGGAGGGAGGGCACTAGTTTTAAAGAGAAGGGGAGGGCATTTGAGTCATGGAGAGGAGTGGAGGGCACTTGAGTCATGGAGAGGAGTGGAGGGCACTTGAGTCATCGAGAGGCGTGGAAGGCACTTGATCATGGAGAGGAGAGGATGGCACTTGATCATGGAGAGGAGCGGAGGGCACTTGAGTTATGGAGAGGAGGGAAGTGCACTAGTTTTGGAGAGGAGTGGATGGCACTTGCGTCATGGAGAGGAGTGGAGGGCACTTGAGTCATGGAGAGGAGGGGAGGGCACTTGAGTCATCGAGAGGAGGGGAGGCCACTAGTTTTGGAGTGGAGGGGAGGGCACTTGCGTCATGGAGAGGAGGGGAGGGCACTTGAGTCATGGAGAGGAGGGGAGGGCACTAGTTTTGGAGAGGAGGGGAGGGCACTTGCGTCATGGAGAGGAGGGGAGGGCACTTGAGTCATGGAGAGGAGGGGAGGGCACTTGAGTCATGGAGAGGAGGGGAGGACACTAGTTTTGGAGAGGAGGGTAGGGCACGTGCGTCATGGAGAGGAATGGAGGGCACTAGTTTTGGAGACGAGGGGAGGGCACTTGCGTCATGGAGAGGAGTGGAGGGCATTTGCGTCATGGAGAGGAGGGGAGGGCACTAGTTTTGGAGAGGAGTGGATGGCACTTGCGTCATGGAGCGGAGTGGAGGGCACTTGCGTCATGGAGAGGAAGGGAAGGCAATTGCGTCATGGAGAGTCAGGGGGTCGCACTGGAATCATGATTCCCAAGTGTGATCCACTTGTTGCCGGTTTGGGTTTGTTTCCTTGTGGAATTTGAGGGTCGAGCTCTCATCCTTGTTCATGACAGTATGAGGGTCTTAACCTAACCATTATACTGATATAAATCTATGAGAAGGAATCCAACAAAGAAAGAGATAATAAATAGTGCTGGATATGACATGCGCTGAGGACATAACGGTCCAACATAGCCAGGCTGGGTTTTACGTGGAAACCTCAAGGGAAAAGAAAAAGAGGTAGACCTACATTTTCACGGAGAAGAGAATGTGAGCAAGAAATACTATTAAATGGTTACACCAGGAGAGGCTGAAGAAGGTGTCTAGGACCATGAAAACTGGCGTATGTGATCAAAGGTCGAAACACCAGGAGGAGTCTAGGACCATGAAAACTGGCGTATGTAATCAAAGGTCGACACACCAAGAGGAGTACAGGACAATGAAAACTGGCGTATGTGATCAAAGGTCGAAACACCAAGAGGAGTCTAGGACCATGAAAACTGGCGTATGTGATCAAAGGTCGAAACACCAAGAGGAGTCTAGGACCATGAAAACTGGCGTATGTGATCAAAGGTCGAAACACCAAGAGGAGTTTAGGATCGTGAAAACTGGCGTATGTAATCAAAGGTCGACACACCAAGAGGAGTTTAGGATCATGAAAACTGGTGAGATGTGATCAAAGGTCGAAACACCAAGAGGAGTCCAGGACCATGAAAACTGGCGAGATGTGATCAAAGGTCGACTCACTGCTAGTAGCGACGAGCTATGACTGATTGATTAATTGGGCAATACCTATGCATAATTTTGAAGCTCACGAGACGAATTAAGGTTTTGAGGTTGCTGGTACGAGTCTAGGATGTAAAGATGTTTAGTAAACACGAGCATTATGATGGTGTGCTTCCTCCCCCAACCCCTTCCGCATGCCTCCACCTTGTATGGTTTGCTCTTGGCAGGGCCACCCATGCCGGACAGGTCCCTGGAGAGGGGTCAGACTAAGAATCGTACCAGCCGGATGGTGTTCAAGAGTCCATGAAGACAGACCACCCGGGAGAGGAAACTCGAGCAGATGGAGCTCGCAGCGCAGGAGGGCAGGACAATCAAGGACTATCATCTAGTGAGCCCAACCCAGGAGGGCAGGACAATCAAGGACTATTATCTAGCGAGCCCAACCCAGGAGGGCAGGACAACTAAGGACTATCATCTAACGAGCCCAACCCAGGAGGGCAGGACAACCAAGGACTATCATCTAGCGAGCCCAACCCAGGAGGGCAGGACAACCAAGGACTATCATCTAGCGAGTCCAACCCAGGAGGGCAGGACAACCAAGGACTATCATCTAGCGAGCCCAACACAGGAGGGCAGGACAACCAAGGACTATCATCTAGCGAGCCCAAACAAGGAAAAGTCCAAAGGAAAAGCCATTCCTAGACCTTAATTATCTGACCAAAAATGACTTGTCAATGATAAAAATGACCTCAATTTGAATGTCTATCAACGTGCTAATGGACTGCGTGGCTACTGAGAGAGCAGTTATGAACGTGGGAGTCTGGTGGGGGAGAGTGACGGCGCCAGGCTCATGGACTCCAAATAGGACATCCCCTGGCTTTTCCCTAAGAAGAGGCAACTGTCAGGGTGACAGTATAACTGTCACATCAAACCATATATAAAAATAAACCTTTCAGGTTTTGCCACCAGGTCGGTTGGGGACAATCAAAGCTAGGGATGCGAACCTGAAGAAAATGCTTGCTGAAAACGGAAGTGTTGGACCGAAAGGTGCGAATAAAACAACTCACTGCTGCAAACCACAACACTACGTCACCTCCAAGGATTATCAAAGACCCGGACTATACAGAGAGACACCATACGTTACCCACACAGACAAAGACCCGGACTATACAGAGAGACACCATACGGTACCCACACAGACAAAGACATGTTTCTCCCACCATGGGCACACTGATACATCTGCCACTCAAACCCTGCAGGTGTTGTAATGGAACGCTGAAGGCATATACAACAAAAAGGATGCGTTGTCAAGAAGAATATTTTAGGAAAAAATACACCTTGCCTGCATCCAGGAAAAATACCTTAATCCGAACCACAGATTTGGTATACAAGGAAATGAAACCCATACACTGGATATGGATGGGCATAAAGAGAGGAGAGGAGGGCACGAGTCATGGAGAGGAGAGGGGCGCTAGTGTGTATCTTATCCTCTCGAAAATATCAATCCCATAAAAGTTGATCTTAGTGAAAACAAACGGAGAAGCCGAAACAATAGGGATGGATATAACCTTACCGAATCAGTCAGAATTTATAATGCATACTTCCAGCCAACAACAAATCTGGCCCTAGAAGCCATGAATATTATGGACCAGGCAACCATAGTGGTAGTGGATTGTAACAGCCAGTCTGGGAGGTGAGGTTACCCACAGACCAACGAAAGAGGACACGAACTAGAGGAAAAGAAGATTGTTAACAATCTCTATCTAAACAACCTCCTAGATGACACTCCAACGTTCTATCCAAGGGAATGGGCATGAACATCATCCTCTGACCTTGCATTTACCACCGCCGACCTAAGCAAAAACATCTCAAAGAAAAGTACTCGCACCTCTTGCAGAAAACGGCCACAGATCCATCAAACTTACAATAAAGAAGGAAATATTCCATCAGACCACAGACCTGGGAAACATTTCATCAGACCACAGACCCATCAAACGTACAATAAAGAAAGGAAACATTCCATCAGACCACAGACCCATACAACTTACAATAAACCTGGGAAACATTCCCTCAGAACACAGATCCAACAAACTTACAATAAACCTGGGAAACATTCCATCAGACCACAGACCTAGGAAACATTCCATCAGACCACAGACCTAGGAAACATTCCATCAGACCACAGACCCATACAACTTACAATAAACCTGGGAAACATTCCATCAGACCACAGACCTAGGAAACATTCCATCAGACCACAGACCTAGGAAACATTCCATCAGACCACAGACCCATACAACTTACAATAAACCTGGGAAACATTCCATCAGACTACAGACCTGGGAAACATTCCATCAGACCACAGACCCATCAAACTTACAATAAACCTGGGAAGCATTCCATCAGACCACAGACCTGGGACACATTCCATCAGACCACAGACCCATCAAACTTACAGTAAACCTGGGAAACATTCCATTAGATCGCAGACCTGGGAAACATTCCATCAGATCGCAGACCCATCAAACTTACAATAAACCTGGGAAACATTCCATTAGATCGCAGACCTGGGAAACATTCCATCAGATCGCAGACCCATCAAACTTACAATAAACAAGGGAAACATTCCATCAGACCACAGACCCATCAAACTTACAAGAAACCTGGGAAACTTTCCATCAGACCACAAGACATTGTCCAGGTGGAACTATAAGACTTATAGTTAAAGTACAAATCTTTACTGCCGGTCCATCAACACCAACCACAAGAAAGTAGGCAAGATGGTGGAAACATTCAACCAGCTTCTTCTAAAGGCAGCAATGGAGAACATTCCGAGAGTCGCCAGAAGAAATTACAAACCGTATTGGTCACCTGAAGTGCAACAGATGGAACTTTAGCTTCAAGAGGCAAGAGAAAGAGCGGAAACTGGCCAACATCAAGAAAGCAACATCACACTCAAGGCAGCTGCAGCAATGTATAGAACAACAGTCAACCAAGAATGCAGGAAAAGCTGGCAAGAGCATACAGAAACCCTCAACTTTGATAGAGACAGCAAGAAACCCTGGAAGCCAGCAAAGGCCTTGAGTGACGCAAACAGCTACAAGCTAACATTTGCGGTTGGAAGAAGGAAAGATACTAACTGGGAAAAAAGCAGCGGATGTTCTAATCCAAAATTAAGCAAAAACAAGTGGATACAACATCCCAGCAGACATGAAAATGTATATTATGAAAGAAATAAACCACATGGAGCACTCAATGCAAGTACCTGAGGAACATCTGATAGTAAATATCACCCAGACAGAACTGGAGTCAGCCATTAGTAAACTCAAGAAGAGAAAAGCCCCAGGAAAGGATGGCATCA
Organism: Ariolimax columbianus; assembly: GCA_036924085.1. Classification (NCBI taxonomy): domain Eukaryota; kingdom Metazoa; phylum Mollusca; class Gastropoda; order Stylommatophora; family Arionidae; genus Ariolimax; species Ariolimax columbianus. The sequence goes on from JAVGWX010000016.1 coordinate 43,575,329, forward strand.
CTAATGAAATGCTCTCTAACATGGGAGAAGTAACAAAGAACAAACTGCTACACGTCTTTAACACAAGCTGGAAACAAGGAACTGTCCCCACAGTGTGGAAGTAGGCAAGGACTATCCCCATCCTTACACATGGGAAGGACAACATGAAGCCAGGCAGTTACAGACCTATTAGTCTACTCAGCTGTATGGAGAAACTAATGGAACGAATAGTTAACACTTGAATAACCTGGCATATGGAATCAAATAATTGACTTATCCTCCAGCAAGCAGGTTTTCGTAGAAACAGATCGATCTAAGATCAGGTGACATATATCTCGCAGGAGATAGGAGATGCATTTCAAGAAAAAAGAAAACACTGGCATTCTGGATAGACCTAGAAAAAGCTTTGATAAAATATGGAAGAGCGGGTTAAAACTGAAACTACTGCAAATGGGTGTAACCAACAACATGTACAAGTGGATCAGTGATTACCTAGATAACAGGACAGCAAGAGTGTAACTCCAAGGACACCTCAGCAAAAAGATGAAAATGGAACAAGGAGTTCCACAAGGTGGAATACTCACACCCATGCTGTTCCTCAATGATATAATCACAGAAATCCCTAAAATGGTACACAGTGCACTATATGCAGATGACCTGGCACTATGGACATTCGAAGAGTCTACACCTGTAGCTTGAAACCAAATGCAGGAGGCCCTAAATAAAATAGAAACATGGACAAAGAAATAGCAAATAGCTAAAAACCCAAACCAAAACCACGTACACAATCATTTCTCTATCTCGCAAGCCCCAAGAAGTGATCCTAAAACTAAATGGCCAGACTCTCCTCCTGGACATAAGTCAAACTTATCTGGGAATAACAATGGACCCAACGTTGACATGGAAAACCAGATAAAAAAAAGCCACCAACAAAGCTAATAACGGAATGGCCATAATGAGAAAGATATCAGGCTCAACATGGGGAGCCGACACGGACAGCCTCAAGAAACTGTACAGGTTATGTGAGACCAGTGCTAGAATACGGGATAGCAGCATGATCCACAGCAATAACGAATAACTTTAACAAAATAAATACAACCCAAAACCAAGGTATACGTATCATCACTGAAGTTATGAGAACAACACCAATAAATGCAATGGAGAACATGACACGAATCGAAAGTATGGAGACACGCAGAGAATAAAAAAGCACTCCGGCAGGGGAAGAAATTCAATCGAATGCCTGATCACCCAATATATGACAGGATAAGTCGCATGGGAAAAGGAAGATTAAAGAGAAACCACTTCATATCAAAAACAAAAGAACTTGCAAGAGCAGACCAAATCATAAGCCAGGAAGTAGTTAGAGATCTGAAACATACATCCCAAATTCCACCAAAAAAAAAAAAGCCAAGTATCCTGAGATGGTAGAAACCATAGAGGAAATAAGGAAAAGGGAACAGACAGATATAAAAAAGAAATTTAACACAGAAGAATATATTAGGAGAGTTTACCCACCAGAAACATGGACACACGTATATGCAGATGGCTCATCTAACAAAGCCACATCCAATGGAGGTGGACGGCTCTATTACAGACTAAGGAATGGAGAAGAAAAAAACGTGAGTATTAACAACGGGAACAGATTCCAATAATTTCCGTGCAGAAGCAGAGGCACCGAAGGCCGTACCTGAGCTTGTAATCCAAGATATCTCTAAAACGTTTCTAGTATCAAACGGAGTAAAACAAGGATGTGTACTCGCCCCGACTTTGTTCAGCATGATGTTCGCGGCCACGATGACAGACGCCTTCAGATCATTGGAGCTTGGAATACCCATAAAGTACCGCACAGATGGCAAGTTACTCAATTCCAGAAGAATGAAGGCCAAAACCAAAGTGGCTGGCGACATAATCAGGGAACTTGTATTTGCTGACGACTGCGCTCTAATGAGCAACTCAGAACTGAACATGCAGGTTGGAATGGACCAGTTTTCTGCCGCATGCAAAAATTTTGGCCTGACTATAAATGCCAAAAAAACAGAGGTCATGTACCAACCAGCACCAGGCATGCCGTACACAAAACCAGAGACTACAGTCAGCGGGCAGACGTTGAATGCCGTAGACACATTCACATATCTGGGCAGCACGCTGTCGAGATCTGTCAGCCTAGACGATGAGGTGGCAAGCAGAATAGCAAAGGCCAGTACAGCCGGTCTCAAGGACTCACTAAAAAGTTGCCAGATAGACATCGACACCTGGGAATGTCTTGCGCAAAACAGATCTGACTGGAGAAGCGCAGTCAAATCGGGTGTAGCTGCCGGTGAAGATGACCGTGTTGTGAAAGCCCAGAACAGAAGAGAGACGCGGAAATCCCGAACAGCGGGAACACCATCCCCTTCTACAAACCTCGTGTGCCCGATATGTAGCAGATATTTTCGTGCTCGCATTGGCCTGTTCAGCCACATGCGCACCCACACCCAACAGGGAAATCTGTGACAAGGATGATGTCGGCGGTCCTCATCGACAACGATGGACAGCTATTATTATTATTATTATTAATCCAAGATACATATATATCCACCAAGAAAACATAGTATCCCTGACTAAAACTGGCCTCGCGAGACAGATATGAGACAGATACTGTATGCAGAAACAACAGTTTTACAAACAACGGTGTCCTTTGTAAGAGAAACCGGGACCTTGATATGAGGATGTAAGAGAAACCGGGACCTTGATATCAGGATATAAGAGAAACCACTACCTTAATCTGAGGATGTAAGAGAAACCGGAACCTTGATCTGAGGATGTAAGAGAAACCACTACCTTAATCTGAGGATGTAAGAGAAACCACTACCTTAATCTGAGGATGTAAGAGAAACCACTACCTTAATCTGAGGATGTAAGAGAAACCACTACCTTAATCTGAGGATGTAAGAGAAACCACTACCGTAATCTGAGTATGGACGAAGAGGTAGAAGATAATAGTGTGCTTATTGAAACAGGCACTCGGCAATGTCAATCTTTAGTAACGCCGAAGGAGCAATGTTTTGTGGTGAGGATAGCCAAGGATGTGTTGTGGTGAGGATAGCCAAGGATGTGTTGTGGTGAGGATAGCCAAGGATGTGTTGTGGTGAGGAAAGTCCAAGGATGTGTTGTGGTGAGGAAAGTCAAAGATGTGTTGTGGTGAGGAAAGTCAAAGATGTGTTGTGGTGAGGATAGCCAAGGATGTGTTGTGGTGAGGATAGCCAAGGATGTGTTGTGGTCAGGATAGCCAAGGATGTGTTGTGGTGAGGATAGGCAAGGATGTGTTGTGGTGAGGATAGTCAAGGATGTGTTGTGGTGAGGATAGTCAAAGATGTGTTGTGGTGAGGACAGATTAGGATGTGTTGTGGTGAGGATAGTCAAAGATGTGTTGTGGTGAGGATAGCCAAGGATGTGTTGTGGTGAGGATAGGCAAGGATGTGTTGTGGTGAGGATAGTCAAGGATGTGTTGTGGTGAGGATAGTCAAAGATGTGTTGTGGTGAGGACAGATTAGGATGTGTTGTGGTGAGGATAGTCAAAGATGTGTTGTGGTGAGGATAGCCAAGGATGTGTTGTGGTGAGGATAGCCAAGGATGTGTTGTGGTGAGGATAGGCAAGGATGTGTTGTGGTGAGGATAGTCAAGGATGTGTTGTGGTGAGGATAGTCAAAGATGTGTTGTGGTGAGGACAGATTAGGATGTGTTGTGGTGAGGATAGTCAAAGATGTGTTGTGGTGAGGATAGCCAAGGATGTGTTGTGGTGAGGATAGTCAAAGATGTGTTGTGGTGAGGATAGCCAAGGATGTGTTGTGGTGAGGTTAGCCAAGGATGTGTTGTGGTGAGGATAGCCAAGGATGTGTTGTGGTGAGGATAGGCAAGGATGTGTTGTGGTGAGGATAGTCAAGGATGTGTTGTGGTGAGGATAGTGAAAGATGTGTTGTGGTGAGGACAGATTAGGATGTGTTGTGGTGAGGATAGTCAAAGATGTGTTGTGGTGAGGATAGCCAAGGATGTGTTGTGGTGAGGATAGTCAAAGATGTGTTGTGGTGAGGATAGCCAAGGATGTGTTGTGGTGAGGATAGCCAAGGATGTGTTGTGGTGAGGATAGCCAAGGATGTGTTGTGGTGAGGATAGGCAAGGATGTGTTGTGGTGAGGATAGGCAAAGATGTGTTGTGGTGAGGATAGCCAAGGATGTGTTGTGGTGAGGATAGTCAAGGATGTGTTGTGGTGAGGATAGTCAAGGATGTGTTGTGGTGAGGATAGTCAAGGATGTGTTGTGGTGAGGATAACAATGTGAATCTTGAACACGTGTGTGCATACAATGAAATAGTCAGACAACATGGACAGATAAACAGATGTGCTATTGGACAACGAGATAATCACTCTGTTATTCATGTGCCACATCTGGGTTAATGTTTCTACAGCTTCCCTGCAAGCTAGGGCGGCTATTTCACTCTCTGCAAGCCTTTGACCTGGACGCATAATGTGTTTTTTTTATATATCTTTATTTGCTAGAGGGCTAGAGAGAGGGGGAGGAAAGAGAGAGACAGAGAAAGAGGGATAGCGAGAGAAAAGGGGTGGGGGGGAGAGAGAGAGAAAAAGATAGATAAAAGGAGAGAGAAAAAGAGAGAGAGAAGTGAGAGAGAGAGAGCTATAGAGAGGGATAGAGAAAGAGGGATAGAGAGAGATGGATAGAGAGAGAGGGATAGAGCGAGGGACAGAGATAGAGAGGTTTAGAGAGGAATAGGAAGAGAGGAATAGAGAGAGAAAGATAGAGAGAGGGATAACGAGAGAGGGAAAGAGAGAGAGGGATAGAGAAAAAGGGATATACAGAGAATAATATAAAGAGAGGGATAGATAGAAGGGGATAGAGACATAGGGATAGAGAGAGAGCGATAGAGAGAGAGAGAGTGGGACAGAGAGAGAGAGGTACAGAGAGGGACAGAGAGGTAGAGAGAGGGGTAGAGAGAGAGGGGTAGAGAGAGAGGGGTAGAGAGAGAAGGGTAGAGAGATAGCGATGGATAGAGAGAGCGTGAGATTGAGAGAGTAAAAGTGAAAGGGATAGAGAGAGGGATAGGGAGAGAGAGGGGATAAAGGGATAGAGAGAAAGGGATAGAGAGAGGGGTATAGAGAGAGCGTGAGAGAGAGAGGGATAGAGAGAGTGATAGAGAGTGAGAGAGAGGGATGGAGAGGGGTAGAGAGAGAGGGATAGAGAGAGAGGGATAGAGAGAGAGGGATAGAGAGAGAGGGGTGTAGAGAGATAGAGATGGATAGAGAGAGAGAGAGAGTGAGATTGAGAGAGTGAAAGTGAAAGGGATAGAGCGATGGATAGGGAGAGAGAGGGGATAGAGGGATAGAGAGTGAGGGATAGAGAGAGAGGGATAGCGAGAGGGATATAGAGAGAGCGTGAGAGAGAGTGAGAGAGAGGGATAGAAAGAGTGATAGAGAGTGAGAGAGAGGGATAGAGAGGGATAGAGAGAGAGGGATAGAGAGAGAGGGATAGAGAGAGGGATAGAGAGAGAGATAGAGAGAGAGCGATAGAGATAGAGAAAGAGAAAAAGAGAAAGATTTGGAGAAAAAAATGAAGAGAGCTATATGGATATGACCCTACTGACACTACATCATTGTTTGCCATTTCCTCACAGGTAAAGGTAAGCACCTATAACTCCCCTCTCCGAGTTGAGCATCGTTACAACCCGGTCCAGGTGACAAAATGCCGCGAGCGTACGGTACTCTCCGGTGCAGACACACCTGTAATTCTGACAAATAAACATGCGCCTGATTTCTGCATTAGTAAATCACAGAAATGTCAGTGTTTCCATTTTATCATATTTTGGGTGCAAAGTCGCTCGCGTTAGTGCAGGTCTAACATACAGATCAAGACCCTACCTCCCGTTAAGTTGTCTACCTGAAAAATGGTTATACTTCAGCAGCCTGGCCAGCGAGGTGGGGATGGTCAATGTGATGTCCATTGGGATAAGTATGCAGTGGCGATTTCTGAATCACATACATTTACATAATACAGTTGCTAGTCTGCATGACGCGTCCCATCCCCTTCCATTACTTGGTTGTCTTACGTGACCGGTTCTGCAGCGTGCAGTAATTATATTATATGTGCTCTCGCATTGTACCTCGCTGTCCACAGAAACTATACCATTCGTTGTTGCTATAGCAACCATTATTACCACTGTTACTGATTATAGTGTTCAACATTTTGGATCGTTGACCAATCGCTGAAGCGATGGGTTGCCTTAATGAAAGCTGGAGTCCTCTAGTACACTTGGACGCACATAGCTTGTAGCGCAAGACAATGTAAATGAAACTGGTTCCATACAGACTCTGCAGAGTTTTCTAACCCAGTATAAAGACTTTAAGTTAACTGAAAGTTTGAACACTGACAGGTATGCGTCTAGTTTGCGTGGTTGGTGCTGTCCTTTGGTCCTGACGAAACCACACGGCAGATTTGTCTGCACTCATGACGGTGATGTACATCAACAAGAGGATATTTCCACTACTTTTTAAAGTGTCTGAGTGGCAGAGTGGTAGAGTATTTGCATCACGCGGCAGAGATGCAGGGTTTTTTCCCGGTTTTCATTACACTCCTGTTAACTCAGCTTTAAACAATGGGTATCTGCTTTATTGCTAGGAAGGAGAGGCGACAAGGAAGGGAATTAGGCACTCCATCTCCTAGTACAGCTATACCTCTAACGTTTCATCGTCGAAAGCAGTGTTTGCTTTGCGATTACCTCAGGAAAACTATTGCAAGATGAAAACATGTTAACATTTGTTGTCCTCTAGCATTACAAGATGAAAACATGTTAACATTTGTTGTGTAGCATACCCTCTGCTGGCCGTGATCTAACTTAGAACATTCTCACACTCATCCACATCATCATGACCATACTCAGTAAATGACATATCACACAGCAGGTGGCATATTTATTATATCATACTCATATCATAGAATGAGTAGAGAAATTACAAACACAATATAATACATATCTTAACTAAACATTCTACTAAAACGGGAATTGTAAGCATTAGCTATTGATGGAATTCCCAACTATCTAAAAACCCAGTTCTATTGCCTTGCAATTACATCACACACACATCGCTTTAACTGCGTCTTCAACGCACCTTATCAAATACTCTTCCTCAGGCGGGCGATCTCGACATAACTCGTTCACAATGTGTCCTTGCTTACAAACACACTTTCAGATTATCTATTAATGCAAAACTCACACACTTATTTGAGCGATCCTGTTCTATCACTAAACATTCGTCCAACCGTCTATCAATCGCTCCTCTATCTAAGTCGGTGAGTTAAACATACTATCTACATTCAGTCTCTCTCTCTCTCACTCTCCTCCATACAGCCTCTCTCTTTCCAGCCTCTCTCTATCCAGCCTCCCGAGCTAAACTTTGTCTCGAGTTATATATCCTCAAGCAAGGCCAGAGCTTGACCAATCGATCTCAGGTATGGTCATCTTCAATCACAATTGGAACGAAACACTTTGCACACCTGTCACTCATTCTCTCGCAGCAAGCCCCGCTGCCAATTTCGTCTGTCAATCAATCTCCCCCTACCAAAATCGGAAGGCCAGTGGTCAGTTTCTACCTGTCCACATTCCTTAACCCAACTCTGTTCTCCTTTGCTGAGACGGTGAGTGACCTTGACATGCATTCAGGTAGCTTTAAGCTTTAACATGTTCAGGCATCCTAAACTCCCCTTGCTCTGGCGGGAACTGTTACAGTTGTCCTCTAGTATTGCAATATGAAAACATGTTAACATTTGTTGTCCTCTAGCATTACAAGATGAAAACATGTTAACATTTGTTGTCCTCTAGTATTGCAAGATGAAAACATGTTAACATTTGTTGTCCTTTAGTATTGCAAGATGAAAACATGTTAACATTTGTTGTCCTCTAGCATTACAAGATGAAAACATGTTAGCATCTATTGTCCTCTAGTTTTACAAGATGAAAATATGTTAACATTTGTTGTCCTCTAGCATTACAAGATGAAAACATGTTAACATTTGTTGTCTTCTAGTATTGCAAGATGAAAACATGTTTACATTTGTTGTCCTCTAGTATTACAAGATAAAAACATGTTAACATTTGTTGTCCTCTAGCATTACAAGATAAAAACAGGTTAACATTTGTTGTCCTCTAGTATTACAAGATAAAAACATGTTAACATTTGTTGTCCTCTAGCATTACAAGATAAAAACATGTTAACATTTGTTGTCCTCTAGCATTACAAGATAAAAACAGGTTAACATTTGTTGTCCTCTAGTATTACAAGACAAAGAAAGACTGTTGACAAACAATGTCTTCTATCAAATTAATTCTAAATTGTTCATCTGTATTTCCGACGATTGTGTGAGTGTTTTGATTAACTTATCAAATCATCATGTAAGTGTAGAACTCTTGCTTAGAGTACGAGAGATCCAGGGTTTCAATCCCGGACCAACCCACACATTCTTTTTAGTTTCATTTTTTGTTCAAAATCTGATCAAGTTTTTAATGATCTAATCATCACATTTTATTTTCGGATCATTTTCGTTTTGACATCCGCACACGATAACTCAATCACAGTTGAGATAGCGAAACAGGTGCGGTTTGTTTATTTCTGGCCGTAAGAGCCAGACATTTTACGTAGTCGAAGACAACGATAAAGCTACCTATTTGTTTTGTCAATAACAAAACCAGAGCATGTTTGTACGAAACGAAAGGTGTTTCCGCATGCCTACGTAGTCGAAACAACCACACACTAGATATTTTCTTTGCGAAACATAATTTTGAAACCGCTCCGTAGTCAAATTACTATGATTCAAATTCTGAACCAATCGTACAATTGTTTTCTCCTTGTGTGTTTAAAAAACTGATTTAAACTTGTATCAGTATATTCCATTTCAATGACCTCGTTTAAAGATAACAACACAGACAACAACAACAACAACAACAACAACAACAACAACATCAACTCAATATACACAAAATAATGCAGACATCTAGTGGAAGATGGATGGGTAGGTTAGTGGGTATCGATCGGGGTTAGGAGTGCTGAGATAGGCAGATTGTGGAAGACGGGGAAAGAGTGCGATGAAGATGTGAAGCATGGGATGGGTGCGATAAGGGAGAAACTTTTATTGTTAATCTGCTGTTGTTTCTTTCATGTTGTATAGTTCGACTGGCGGGCAGGTTTTCTGTGGGTGTCTCTTAGTCTAGTATTACAACCCTGAGACATATTGTTGACATACGCTGTCTTCTAGTATTACAACCCTGAGACATATTGTTGACATACGCTGTCTTCTAGTATTACAACCCTGAGACATATTGTTGACATACGCTGTCTTCTAGTATTACAACCCTGAGACATATTGTTGACATACGCTGTCTTCTAGTATTACAACCCTGAGACATATTGTTGACATACGCTGTCTTCTAGTATTACAACCCTGAGACATATTGTTGACATACGCTGTCTTCTAGTATTACAACCCTGAGACATATTGTTGACATACGCTGTCTTCTAGTATTACAACCCTGAGACATATTGTTGACATACGCTGTCTTCTAGTATTACAACCCTGAGACATATTGTTGACATATGGTATTTTCTAGTATTACAGCCATAAGACAGATTGTTGACATACGCTGTCTTCTAGTATTACAACCATAAGACATATTGTTGACATATGGTATATTCTAGTAATACAACCAAAAGACAGATTGTTGCCATATGGTATATTCTAGTATTACAACCATACGACAGATTGTTGAAATATGGTATCTCCTAGCTTGTATCTAGTCGAGATGTTTATCTACTTGAACATAAACTGCGTATCGTCTGCTACACTTGTCTGATAAATAACAGAAACAGACATGGCCGTGTCGTTAGCGCACCCATTAGGAGCCAGACATTGGCTGTGTGTGCAGATGTCGATGTTTCGGATGACGACAATGACGAGGTGTGCTGACGTTGATAACGATGCTGCTTGTGATAATGATCTGGACAATCACAAGAAACGAAACACGTGGATTCTAGGATCGATGCTAAAACGATGGAAGGGTGGTTTTCATTGCTCAACAGTTTATTTTTTTGTTAAGGGATGAAGGTCTCCACTCGCACGCATAGAAAGTTGTCGGCTTCCGTCCTGTGATATGGTCAAAATAAATCAACGTCGCGTGACCCATGACGTGTTTCCGGCTGGGAATTATACCAGCAGATGGTAGGCCACTCACTTTTCCCAGCAAAGGCACTGGATTTTACTCCAGTTACCAGCACGCTTCAGTCGACACACATGTAAATGGGTATCATGCTTGCTATTAGAAATAAAGTCAGCTGGCTGTGACAATCTACAATAAAGTCTCTAAAACTCCATCCCAAAAAGTAACGATGGGATAAATAAACTACATAGAAGAAATCAAAGTCTCATCTTTCAGTTCCGAACAGGATATACCAGAGTCAATAGCCACTTGAACTGCATTAATTCCCAGCACCTGCCCTTGTGCATACATTGCTCTTATCCTGATGAAACAGTTCGACACACCTACTCATTGAGTGCAAGGCGCTTGCGGACATGAGGAAAAGATTCTTACAAGCACTGTCGACAATTGCCAACACACTGTACGGAGCAGTGACACAACTGAAGAAGACCTGTATCTATATAAGAATGGCATTGGGCTGCCAATAGCAGGCTTGCTTATCAGCTATGGGGTAACAAAAACAACAACAACAACAATAACAACTACGAAACTCCATCCATGCCAGCAGTGCTTGCTGACCTTACCTCAAGGATGATGGATTGTCACCTATCTTCTTCCTCTTTTTCTTCAACAGATCAATGACGCGGTTTCGCTTCCAAAGGACACCGGTGTTTGTAAGGCTGTTGTACCTTCATACAGCTTTTGTCTCATATCTGTCTCGCGAGGCCAGTATTGTTCTCTCTTCCTGCATGAACATGCATCTTTACAGGAACCATTTCACGGTCTTGGAACGCTCCCGCACCTCTACATCTCACGGTAGAAGAGGAGCGACTAAGTAAAGGAACGCTCCCGTCACGACACCTGTTATCTATAGGAACCATTTCACGGCCTTTGAACGCTGCCCTCACGGCTCCTATCTATAGGAACCATTTCACGGCCTTGGAACTCTCGCCTCACGACACCTGTTATCTATAGGAACCATTTCACGGCCTTGGAACTCTCGCCTCACGACACCTGTTATCTATAGGAACCATTTCACGGCCTTGGAACTCTCGCCTCACGGCGCCTGTTATCTATAGGAACCATTTCACGGCCTTGGAACGCTGCTCTCACGGCTCCTATCTATAGGAACCATTTCACGGCCTTGGAACGCTGCCCTCACGACTCCTGTTATATGTCCCAAGTCTCATTATCTTGTAAAGATGATCCTACAGTTAATTAAGTCCAGTTCTCAGTGTGGAGGTGACGACTTACAGTTCTCAGACTGGAGGTGACGACTTACAGTTCTCAGACTGGAGGTGACGACTTGCAGTTCTCAGACTGGAGGTGACGACTTGCAGTTCTCAGACTGGAGGTGACGACTTGCAGTTCTCAGACTGGAGATGACGACTTGCAGTTCTCAGACTGGAGGTGACGACTTGCAGTTCTCTGGTCAAATCTTATTGATTGTCTTCTATTCGGTAGTTAGGGTGGGGATCAGCTGATTCTCTTGTTCTGAAGAATGACCAACATGTCTGATCAGTATGTTTTGCCTGACCCTGACTAACATATCTGATCAGTATGTTTTGCCTGACCCTGACTAACATATCTGATCAGTATGTTTTACCAGATTCTGACTAACATTTCTGATCAGTATGTTTTACCTGACCCTGACTAACATATCTGATCGTTATGTTTTATCTGACCCTGACTAACATGACTGATCAGTATGTTTGGCCTAACCAGACATTAGTTTTCTTCCCATATGAACGCTATCAAATGTATTATTTACATATAATATATACATATTACAATCTTCGTTACACAGATTTGCAAACAGTTCGCGTAGATTCCCCATATAGGTACGATTCGCACTACGCAACATTCAGACTCCAACAAACATCCATTGCAAGAGAGCAGATTTGAATTCGCGATTTGCCGATATTGTATACTCCTGACCCTAATGGTGAAGCTGGGTAGACAAGAGCTGCTTATTTAACACATTTAGAGCAGGCATAATAAGCTGAACCTGAAACTTCAGGGAGAGGACACACGCACATTATCTAAGAAATGATACACACATTATCCAAGAAAGGATATATACACACATTATCCAAGAAATGATAGACAAATTATCTAAGAAAGGATACACACACACATTATCCAAGAAAGGATATATACACACATTATCCAAGAAATGATACACACATTATCCAAAAAAGGATACACACACATTAACCAAGAAAGGATACACACACAATACAAGAAAGGATACACACACAATACAAGAAAGGATACACACACAATACAAGAAAGGATACACACACATTATCCAAGAAAGAATACACACACATTATCCAAGAAAGGATTCGGACACATTATCCAAGAAAGGACACACACTTTATCCGATTTCAAGATCATAACCAGTCATTTGAATCCTAGCTGCAAAATGGCGTCCAAAATGTATTTCTGGAAATCTTTCTCATGTCTTAAAAACTCTGCAGTGGCGTAGATACATCTGAAGATGAGGTGGGTGAGGATCTGGAAGATGGGATTACTGGTCAGGCTGAACACCTTGGAATATAATGTCAGGGCCACTTCCATGAGCTTACAAAATACAAAAAATATAAAAAAGTCTCAACTGAAACAAAATCACTTCTCTGCTTCCCTGAATGTAGCCAGCACTGACGATGAAGAATTTAAGGAGTTCTGGGACATGCGGTACGGATTCCTTGACCTGTCATTTATTTGATGAGAAGTTGCCGTCTTAGTTCTCATGTATCGTTTCCCCATGTCATAATGCTCGCTTTTCTAGTTTTCATCTGCCCCCACATTTTCCCTCTGTTGAGGTTCATTTTGTCAGAAAATAAGGAGAGAAAAATAGTAAATGTTGTGGATGACACACGAGGTTGGCATTAAGAAACACTCGGCCGCAAATTTGAAAGCTAGTTGTCCACATGTAAGAACAATCATTCTGTCAAATATAAAGTGAGATTCGTATTGTGAGCAATTGAATTTAAATGTTTCATTAGCCTAGTTGTAATTCTTCCCCGTATGTCTTTGTACGTGACGTTTAAAAGTCTTCGGAAACATCTAATCTCCATGGTCAGTATCTTCAGTTGCAGTTCAGCTGTAGTTGTCGATGTCTCACAATCATAGATGAATATTTACAGAACCAATCTACGCATTAATCTGATTTTCGTGCATAGTGCTAGCCGTTTATCTTGCCAGATTTTGTTAAGCCGTGCAAGCGCCGCTATTGTCTATGCTATTCTGGCCAACACCTCACATTTTGATCCTTTATCACTGACAATCGAGCCCAGATATTTAAAACGGTCAACCACTTCGAGTTCCTGGCCATTAGCTTTTATCCTACTGCCAAAGGCCTCGGCGTTGTTGGTCATTAATTTTGCTGTTTCATCGAGCCTTCTGACCCATTCTGTGCCCGCCAACCCGTCCATGTCACCTGCAAAACGAAGGCTGGTAATCGTTCGGCCCCTTATCATGACAGTTCCAACGTGACCTCCAAGTATCTCACTCATAATTGCCTCAAGGAATATAATGACAAGTGTTGGGAAGAGTGTACAATCATGTCTCAAACCAACCGATGTGCGAAACCAGTCCCCTCGCCTCCCATTCACAAGAACTGCGCTGGACCCAATGTCAAACAGGTGTTCAATGACCTGTATACTATTTCCGTTGATATTAAACATCCTCATGGTTGCCCATAGCGCTTTATGTTTAACCCTTACAAACGTCTTCTTGAAATCAACAAACACCATAGTTTTTAATAAAAGTTGGCCGCTCGCGAGTCGAGAATGGCTGGGGAGCCCACATTTACTGTCTGAATGAAACTTGTTTCATATAAGTGGACCAATATAATATTGTCAGCTAGACTCAGTCCATGACCTACTTCTACAGTTGGTCGTTGTCAGTCAGTGGTAGATTCTATTTTAAGGAATTAGTTAAGTCACATTTTTCTTTGCAGCGAGGCGTATTCGTCACCAGCATTTCATTCCAGAGTACCTGTTACTTGTCTTTCTTGTCTGTAGTTTTGTTAATGCTTTTTGAGTACATAAATGTAGTTTTGTTGTCCATGCGTGTTGGCTATGTGTCTGCACTAGATTCAACCTTCCTCACACATTGTAGCTTCATTTCTTTGTGCCAGCTTGGAAATTGAAAGTTTGAGCTAAAAATAAATATTATCAGCAGGTGGGAAATGATCAACTTTCTCCTGGCTTCTCCTAATTGTGCCTTTAGCGTCAGATGCGTTATGTCACTCAATTTATTTCATAATGCTAAGTGTAAGAAGATTTTTGTTATTTTATTTTGCAGTAAACAGAATAATTTTTGTTCATTTAGCAATAATTACATTTAACTTCCAAGACCACATGTGGTATACATGTTTATTGGATTTTGAAATGAGTCTTGGTTTGAAAGATTTGTGAGAAACACGGGGTATTTGTGGCAACTAATGGTGGTGATGATGAACAAAATAAGGGTTGTGATTATTTGTAAAGTAACGTACACCCATAGCATTACTGCCGTAGGAGTGTGAGGTGTTAGCGATCTCACATTTCAAAGGCTCGACGGTAGCCATCTCCTCTCCCTCGCCATTTTGACTTCCCGGACTGAACGGGTACCCATTTAAGGCTAGGTCGACCCGGGGGCCGTTGCGGTCTGGAAAAACAATTTTCCGCCTGAACAGGGGATTGAACCCAGGACCACTCAAACGCGGAGCCCTGACTAACATGTCTGATCAGTATATTTTGTCTGACCCTGACTAACATGTCTGATCAATATATTTTTCCTGACCCTGACTAACATGTCTGACCAGTATATTTTGTCTGACTCTGACTAACATGTCTGATCAGTATGTTGTGCCAGGCCCTGACTAACATGCCTGATCAGTATGTTTTGTCTGGCCCTGACTAACATAGTCTGATCAGTATGTTTTGCCTGACCCTGACTAACATGCCTGATCAGTATGTACAGACATTAGTCTTCCGTCTCGGGTCAATGATAAGAGTTGGATACACCTTGCTGTCCTTGATGGGTTCGTTAGACCGCAAAGGGATTCGTCTGTAAAGAGAAAATGAGTGAGAAAGAGAGAGAGAAAGAGAGAGAGAGAGAAAGAGAGAGAGAGAGAATCAGGGAGATTAGCAGGGATAGAGAGATATGGAGATGTGAAGGAAAAAGACATACAATGAACGATAATGAATGGATCTGATTCTACCGCCAGCACCCCCAAGTCCAATGTGGCCACTGTCTGTGAAAGAAATCACGATCCCCAACAGATAAACCTAAGCAGTAATAATCGCACCTATAACTGCCCTCTCCGAGTTGAGCATCGTTACAACCCGGTCCAGGTGACAAAATATGACGAGCGTACGGTGCTTTCCGGTGCAGACACACCTGTAATTATGATAAATAAACAGGCGCCTGATTTCTGCATCAGTAAATCACAGAAATGTCAGTGTTTCCATTTTATCATGTTTTGGGTGCAAAGTCGCTCTCGCCAGTGCAGATGTTAGTAGTAAAGTCGTCTGTGGAAAGAGGTTATGCTACATCAGCCTGTCCGACAAGGTAGGGATAGTCCTTGTGATGAGCCTTCTGCATTGTACTACATCTCAACTTACTTAAATCAGCAGCATATGAGAGACAAGGATAGCAACGAGAAACCTGGTACCAATAAACATTCGTCATTAGAGAATAGCTCTGCATGTACCGTGCAGCTTACAACAACAACAACATCAACAACAACAACAACATCAACAACAACAAAATATGTTGTTGCCATGGCGACTGTGATACCATCCCAGCCTTGCATAAATTTGATATGTTGTGTACGTCTCTGACGAATGATTCCTGGATGGATGTGTGTCTGACAGACACAGAAATAGGACCACTGCCCTCCTAGAACATGATGTAGCAGACGACTGACATTGTGGTATAACTCATCAAGGGTAGAAGACTTTCCAACTTATGATATAATACAACCAATAATTCGCACATTTCAGAACCCGAATGGGGAATTGTCTTCCAGGATCGACAGAAAGCTCTAGCAACAACAGCCCATATGATACAGGAATGATAGAAAGCTCTAGAAACAGCCCATATGATACAGGAATGATAGAAAGCTCTAGAAACAGCCCATATGATACAGGAATGATAGAAAGCTCTAGAAACAGCCAATAGGATACAGGAATGATAGAAAGTTCTAGAAACAGCCCATATGATACAGAAATGATAGAAAGCTCTAGAAACAGCCCATATGATACAGGAATGATAGAAAGCTCTAGAAACAGCCCATATGGTACAGGAATGATAGAAAGCTCTAGAAACAGCCCATATGATACAGGAATGATAGAAAGCTCTAGAAACAGCCCATATCGTACAGGAATGATAGAAAGCTCTAGAAACAGCCCATATGATACAGGAATGATAGAAAGCTCTAGAAACAGCCCATTTGATACAGGAATGATAGAAAGCTCTAGAAACAGCCCATATGGTACAGGAATGATAGAAAACTCTAGAAACAGCCCATATGATACAGAAATGATAGAAAGCTCTAGAAACAGCCCATATGATACAGTAATGATAGAAAGCTCTAGAAACAGCCCATATGATACAGGAATAAAAGAAAAATCTAGAAACAATATCCCATATATGATACAGGAATAAAAGAAAAATCTAGAAACAATAGCCCATATATGATTCAGGAATAAAAGAAAGCTCTAGAAACAAGAACCTATATAGAACAATGACTCAAATTCATATACTTGGTAAACGACGTTGGAAGCTAACAACATCCGGTGATGAAGACCTATTTAGGTGGAGATATTGATCGATGGTATGTTAACGTTTCTCGTGTCACACCGATGTACTGCCATTACCGGTATTTAGATCGACTCTAGTTTCTCATATATTATACATGGCATTCAAGAATAACAGATGGACTGTCTCGGAGATACTGGAGACGAGGAGACTAGGAGGGAAACACAAGTACGTCTCTGTGTGTGGTCGAACATTTGAAACACAGGTTTGTGCTGGATGGACAACTTCCATAAGAGAGACAACTCTGATCATAAACAACTGCTGCCTTGCAGATAGGCTGGGGACAGCCAAAGGCTAAGGAGGGCATCCCTACAGAAACGCCTGTTGAAATCGGATGCACGGGGCCGCAAGCCTAACAAAACAGTGCAACGTAAATCGCAGCATGATGACAGTACAACCGATTAGAAAAACGCATGGCGCTCATCCTGCGGAGTCCCGCCAGGCAGCGATAGTGCCGGGCCTCACGCCTCGAAGGGGCCCACCCTTGACTACTGGTGGTCACCCACCCATGTGTCGTGGAGTCAAGGCACATGGCTATGGGGCAACTTTTATTGACTAAAAAACTCAAGACCCTCAAAATACTACAGTGGTATGCGGAGGCAGTCATTAACAAAAAACTTTCCCTAACACATCACCTGCATGAAGGTAAGATTGACGTGGCATGTATCCAGGAAACGCACCTCAACAATAATCATAAATTCTCAATCAGAGGATACCAGACCTTCCGTCTCGATAGAGAAGGCCACAAAGGAGGGGTCCTGATACTGACCAGAAACTGCATACCGAGTAGCGCGGTACCTGTCAGTCACACCGGACAAGCAGAAATTGTAGGAGTTCACATAATGGCTCAAGAGACGAAGCTCCGCATTTTCAATCTGTACGGACCACCAAATAGAGACCTATCGCTCTCGAGTATGGAGGTCACAGACTCCAACTGCATAGTAGTTGGAGATTTCAACAGCCACTCGGAGAGATGGGGATACTCTGACACAGACAGCAGAGGTGACGAAGTGGAAGATTGGGAGATAGATACAAATCTCTCCCTAATCAATAGGCCGGAGGATAGCCCTAGCTTCTTTTCAAGAACATGGCATACCACCTCGACTCCAGATTTGGCCTTCTCCACACAGGACATGCACCATAAAATAGACCGCCAGGTGCTAAACCAACTGGCAGGTAGCGACCACAGGCCGATCAGGCTAATCATTGACATGGAAGTAGGCCCACAGGAAACAAAACCGCTCCCACGTTGGAATTACAAACGAGCCGACTGGGACAGATTTGCAACCCTGACAGATGGGCTGTGTGAAACCATCAACACACGAAACACCAAAATGAAGCCTATGGTAGAGAGCCTAAGCAAGGCAATAATGCAAGCCGCCACTGAAACCATCCCAAGAGGCGCTAGGAAAAACTATAAGCCCTACTGGAATGATGAGTTGCAGAAAGCGGAAGATGCAGTAACAAATGCTAATAACATGGCAGAGCGAGAACAATCTATGGAGGCAAACATCGCCCCGCCATCAAAGCCGCCACGGCGAAATACAAATACACTCTCAAGCAAACAGCAAGAGAAAGCTGGAAAAACAAAACGGAAAGCCTAAACCTGGACAAAGACGGGAACACGCTATGGAAGCTAGTCAGAGCCATTAACCACGAAACCCTGTCAAACAAACAAATTACCATCAAGCAGGGCGAAAACTTGCTCACAGGTAAGAAAGCCGCAAACGCTTTTGTCGATCACTATGCCAGAGAAAACCACATCGGGGTCCCTGCAAATAAGCATACAGACATTAGCGAAGAGCTAAAGGGGCACGACAACATCAATACGGCACCTGAAGAGCACATGATGGCCAAATTAACAATGAGCGAAATGGAAGAGGCTATGAGAACATTAAAGAAAAGGAAATCTCCCGGAAAAGACGGGATAACAAAACGAAATGCTGATGGGGCTGGGCCAAACAGCGAAGAGGAAACTGCTATCGGTCCTGAACCAAAGCTGGAAAAGGGGAATTGTACCCCAGGCATGGAAAGACGCAATACTGGTACCAGTACCAAAAACAGGAAAGGACAAAACAGATCCAAATGGATACAGGCCCATCAGCCTACTGAGCTGTGTCGGCAAGCTGATGGAACGTATGATAAACACCAGACTGATGTGGCATGTGGAAGAAAAACGAAAACTAATTCCACAGCAAGCCGGCTTTAGACAGCACAGATCCACTGAGGACCAGGTCATCCTCATAGCCCAGGAAATAGAAGATGCCTACCAGGCACATAAACACACAGTAGCTGTTTGGGTGGATCTGTAAAAGGCATTTGACAAAGTCTGGAAAGACGGACTTAGAGCCAAGCTAAGAAGAAGTGATATTTGTGGGAAAATGTACAAGTGGATCAACCATTACCTCAAACAAAGAACGGCCAGAGTCCAAGTACAAGGGCAGATGAGCAAAAAGGTGACACTCGAGCAGGGAGTACCCCAAGGGGGAGTACTGTCACCCACACTCTTCCTGGTATATATAAACGACATTACAGAGAATATACCAAGGAGAGTCCATAGATCAATGTTTGCAGACGATCTGGCTATGTGGACCTCTGAAAAGAATCTCACCATAGCAAGAAATCGGATGCAGCAGGCCCTAACATCGCTGGAAGAGTGGGCGAACTCATGGCTGGTCAAAATAAACGAGGAGAAAACCACATGCACAATATTCTCGCTTTCAATCAAACCCCAAAATACCAAATTAAGCTTAAATGGCAAATTCCTGCAGCCAAACGACAACCCAACCTATCTGGGAGTCACATTTGTTCGGCGCATGACATGGAAAAGTCAGATCGAGAGAAACCGAATGAGAGCCAGAGAAAGAATGGCAATCATGAGGAAACTTGCTGGCACAAGCTGGGGAGCAGACGAAGGCATACTAAAGAAACTGTAAACTGGAAGAGTGAGACCAGTTCTCGAGTATGGCATTGCGGCATGGACAACAGCAGCAAAGGCGAACTTTGATAAAGTTAGCAAACTTCAAAACCAAGCCATGAGAGTTATAACAGGAGGCATGAAGTCAACGCCAATTGTAGAACTTGAAAAGATTACAAAACTGCAATCCATGATCGATAGAAGAGACTGCAGAGCCCAGCTGCAGTCAGAGAAACTCCGAAGACTGACTGACCATCCAATGCACCAGAGACTAAACAATTTGGGAAATGGGAAACTAAAGCGGAGAAACTTTGCAGAAATAGCCAAAACAAAGATGCACGAAGATCCCATAAACGCACTAACAACACCAAAACCCATCACTACTGTACGAAAACCTACCTGGAGGCAGGATATATTTCCAGAGGTGGTAGAAAATATACCAGGTATTGGAAACAAAAACTGCAGTGAGGGCGGCAGTGGAAGAAATGGTGACACACAATGAAAATGAAAGCCATACAGTCCTGCTTACAGATGCTCTCGCCGTAGTCACAGCGCTAAAAAGCCAGAAAAACACTGAGCTTAATGACTTACGAGCAGCACTCTGCAAACTGTGCCAGAAGTCCGCACCAAAAAGGTTAGTGGTACAGTGGGTCCCATCACACTGCAACATCCAAGGCAACGAGGAGGCAGACAGACTGGCAAAAGAAGGTGCAAGACTACCACAAACAGATACCAGTATGACGTACGAAGAGTCAAAACGGCTTATCAAAGCCAGATACATGACCAAATGGGAAACCGAACATACTGGTTACACCAAAAACGATGCCTAGTACCAGTTGAACCGAAGAGAGCAGGTCGTTGTTTTCAGACTTCGCACTGGCCCCAATAGACTGAGGTACCACCTATTCAACAAATTGAAGATGGGGTGTACCGACGAATGCCCGTGCGGTACTGGTAAAATGACCGCTGAACATCTGCTGCAGAACTGCCCGACATACGAGGATCAGAGAGAGCAGATGTGGCCATCACCAGTGGAACTGCAAGACAAGCTCTATGACCGCCGCTTTTTTCGAAAAAATAATGGTTACTGTCTGACTGCGTACGCAGAAGAAGAAGAAGAAAGAAGAACCCGAACGGGGAATTGTCTTCCAGGATCGACAGAAAACTCTAGCAACAGCCCATATGATACAGGAATGATAGAAAGCTCTAGAAACAGCCCATATGGTACAGAAATGATAGAAAGCTCTAGAAACAGCCCATATGGTACAGGAAGGATAGAAAGCTCTAGAAACAGCACATATGGTACAGGAATGATAGAAAGCTCTAGAAACAGCCCATATGATACAGGAATGATAGAAAGCTCTAGAAACAGCCCATATGGTACAGGAATGATAGAAAGCTCTAGAAACAGCCCATATGATATAGGAATGATAGAAAGCTCTAGAAACAGCCCATATGATACAGGAATGATAGAAAGCTCTAGAAACAGCCCATATGATACAGAAATGATAGAAAACTCTAGCAACAGCCCATATGATACAGAAATGATAGAAAGCTCTAGAAACAGCCCATATGGTACAGGAATGATAGAAAGCTCTAGAAACAGCCCATATGATACAGGAATGATAGAAAGCTCTAGAAACAGCCCATATGGTACAGGAATGATAGAAAGCTGTAGAAACAGCCCATATGATACAGGAATGATAGAAAGCTCTAGAAACAGCCCATATGGTACAGGAATGATAGAAAGCTCTAGAAACAGCCCATATGATACAGGAATGATAGAAAGCTCTAGAAACAGCCCATATGGTACAGGAATGAAAGAAAGCTCTAGAAACAGCCCATATGATACAGGAATGATAGAAAGCTCTAGAAACAGCCTATTTGATACAGGAATGATAGAAAGCTCTAGAAACAGCCCATATGATACAGGAATGATAGAAAGCTCTAGAAACAGCCCATATGATACAGGAATGATAGAAAGCTCTAGAAACAGCCCATATGATACAGGAATGATAGAAATCTCTAGAAACAGCCCATATGGTACAGGAATGATAGAAAGCTCTAGAAACAGCCCATATGGTACAGAAATGATAGAAAGCTCTAGAAACAGCCCATATGGTACAGAAATGATAGAAAGCTCTAGAAACAGCCCATATGATACAGAAATGATAGAAAGCTCTAGAAACAGCCCAAATGGTACAGAAATGATAGAAAGCTCTAGAAACAGCCCATATGGTACAGAAATGATAGAAAGCTCTAGAAACAGCCCATATGATACAGGAATAAAAGAAAAATCTAGAAACAATAGCCCATATATGATACAGGAATAAAAGAAAGCTCTAGAAAAAATAGCCCATATATGATACAGGAATTAAAAGAACGCTCTAGAAACAAGAACCTATATAGAACAATGACTCAAATTCATATACTGGGTAAACGACGTTGGAAGCTAACAACATCCGGTGATGAAGACCTATTTAGGTGGAGATATTGATCGATGGTATGTTAACGTTTCTCGTGTCACACCGATGTACTGCCATTACCGGTATTTAGATCGACTCTAGTTTCTCATATATTATACATGGCATTCAAGAATAACAGATGGACTGTCTCGGAGATACTGGAGACGAGGAGACTAGGAGGGAAACACAAGTACGTCCCTGTGTGTGGTCGAACATTTGAAACACAGGTTTGTGCTGGGTGGTTGGATGTGGGTTGAGGAGCGGGTTGTTAGCTGTCTGTGGTGACTTAAGGTTGAGGCGCGGGTTTTTAGCTGGTCTCTCGCCCTCACCAACCACAATGGTAGACTGACCAGACATTACATCTCTCGCCCTCAACAAACACAATGGTAGACTGACCAGACATTACATCTCTCGCCCTCACCAACCACAATGGTAGACTGACCAGACATTACATCTCTCGCCCTCAACAAACACAATGGTAGACTGACCAGACATTACATCTCTCGCCCTCACCAAACACAATGGTAGGCTGACCAGACATTACATCTCTCGCCCTCACGAACCACAATGGTAGACTGACCAGACATTACATCTCTCGCCCTCACGAACCACAACGGTAGACTGACCAGACATTACATCTCTCGCCCTCACGAACCACAACGGTAGACTGACCAGACATTACATCTCTCACCCTCAACAAACACAATGGTAGACTGACCAGACATTACATCTCTCGCCCTCAACAAACACAATGGTAGACTGACTAGACATTACATCTCTCGCCCTCACCAACCACAATGGTAGACTTACCAGACATTACATCTCTCGCCCTCAACAAACACAATGGTAGACTGACCAGACATTACATCTCTCGCCCTCACCAAACACAATGGTAGGCTGACCAGACATTACATCTCTCGCCCTCACGAACCACAATGGTAGACTGACCAGACATTACATCTCTCGCCCTCACGAACCACAACGGTAGACTGACCAGACATTACATCTCTCGCCCTCACGAACCACAACGGTAGACTGACCAGACATTACATCTCTCACCCTCACCAACGGTAGACTGACCAGACATTACATCTCTCACCCTCACCAACGGTAGACTGACCAGACATTACATCTCTCGCCCTCACCAAACACAATGGTAGGCTGACCAGACAGGACATCTCGATATAAAGCGACCAGTCAAGATGATCAGAAGAGGCCAGACGCAGAAACCATCTCCCAAGCGAGCTGTCACAGGGAACCTTGCGTTACTATTGTACCACAATCCTCTAGAACCATGATCTGACACTCATATGGACAACCCGATGTATCAACAGGAAGTAGGGTTCCACACAGGGTTTAGAACTGAAGGAATGTAATGGTTATCACCATGGAAACCAGGAAAGAAGAGAAAGAGACATTGACAAGCAGACGTCAATGGCAGGTGACAGTGACAAGCAGACGTGAGTGACAGGTTTCAGCGACAAGCAGACGTGAGTATAGGTGACAGCCTCAAGCAGACGGTAGTGACAGGTGACAAGCAGACGTTAGTGACAGGTGACATGCAGACGTTAGTGACAGGTGACATGCAGACGTTAGTGACATGTGACAAGCAGACGTTAGTGACAAGTGACAGCGACAAGCGGATGTGAGTGACAGGTGACAGCGACATGCATACGTTAGTGACAGGTGACATGCAGACGTGAGTGACATGTGACAAGCAGACGTTAGTGACAAGTGACAGCGACAAGCAGACGTGAGTGAGAGGTGACAATCAGACGTTAGTGGCAGGTGACAGCGTGGCCAAGAACAGTGTTCTGGGTTGTGTTCGCCAGGTCAACAAACTTGGCAGTGTCCCTATCTATTTATTTATTAGATGTTTGTGTTTTGCTCAAAAGGCCGGCGCATGAATTGGACATTAACACTGACAAATCAAAATTCAAGTGTAGGGATTGGACATTAATACATGGAAAACGGAAACTACGACATTAGCAAAGTAGACAAAAAAACCTATTCTACAGATAAAAATTGAGGACGAAACATTGAAACAGGATCTTCTCCTATCTTGGAAATATAGTTATGGAAAATGGGAAATAGAAGAGAGAAATAGGAAATAGAAAGGGGAAAATGGGAAATAGAAAGGTGAAAATGGGAAATAGAAAGGTGAAAATGGGAAATAGAAAGGGGAAAATGGGAAATAGAAAGGGGAAAAATGGGAAATAGAAAGGGGAAAATGGGAAATAGAAAGGGGAAAATGGGAAATAGAAAGGGGAAAATGGGAAATAGAAAGGGGAAAATGGGAAATAGAAAGGGGAAAAATGGGAAATAGAAAGGGGAAAATGGGAAATAGAAAGGGGAAAATGGGAAATAGAAAGGGGAAAATGGGAGATGGAAACTGGGAAGAGAATAGGAATAACCAAATGTGTAGAAACAGGTAACAATGAACAAGCGATTGGAGAAGAGAATTGATTTCTCTGAAGTGTGGATATAAAGAAGAATGAGACGCATCTTGTGGAAGGAAAAGAAAACAAATAATAAAGTCGCGGAGAAATTAAAAGGCAAAAAAAAAATTAAAAAAAGAATCGATCAACGCAACCAGAGACCGCCAGTCCTAATATTTTGGTCACACACCTCATAAAAACACACCTCCTCAGGAAACCATTCTGGAAAATGGAGGGCAGAGGTGCCAGAGGTGCACAGCGATGTAAGTGGGGAGTGGTGAGGTGGAAGGCATTAAATGATTGACAGGGAAGGATCTGGTAGATTATACTATCAAGGGACTTTGTATATTACAGATTCATTGGGACGTTAGAGACACGCTTGGACGTTGGAGATTGGGACGTTACAGATACGTTGAGACGTTGAGGATATATTAGAACGTTGGGGATACATTGGGACGTTGGGGATACATTGGGACGTTGGTGATACATTGGGATGTTAGAGATACATTTTGACGTAGTGGATACAATGGGACGTTGGGGATACATTTTGACGTAGTGGATACAATGGGACGTTGTGGATACATTGAGACGTTTGGGGTAAATTGCAGCCGTATTCGATGTGGAAATGGCACATGAACTGAACTGAATATTCGACATCCTGTGATCCACGTCACTCACCGATAACAGCGACTCGACACGGATATCTTCTGTTCTTCTGTCCATGTTGTAGTGTCAGGATATCTTCTGTCTTTCTGTCCATGTTGGAGTATCAGGATATCTTCTGTCTTTCTGTCCATGTTGGAGTACCAGGAAATCTTCTGTCCATGTTAGAGTATCAGGATATCTTCTGTCTTTCTGTCCATGTTGGAGTAACAGGAAATCTTCTGTCCATGTTAGAGTATCAGGATATCTTCTGTCTTTCTGTCCATGTTAGAGTATCAGGATATCTTCTGTCTTTCTGTCCATGTTGGAGTACCAGGAAATCTTCTGTCCATGTTAGAGTATCAGGATATCTTCTGTCTTTCTGTCCATGTTGGAGTATCAGGATATCTTCTGTCCATATTGGAGTATCAGGATATCTTCTGTCTTTCTGTCCATGTTGGAGTACCAGGAAATTTTCTGTCCATGTTAGAGTATCAGGATATCTTCTGTCTTTCTGTTCATGTTGGAGTATCAGGATATCTTCTGTCTTTCTGTCCATGTTGGGGTATTATAATATGTTCTGTATTTCTGTCTATGTTGGAGTATCACTATATCTTCTGTCTATGTTGGAGTATCAGAATATCTTATGTCTTTCTGTCCATGTTTGAGTATCAGGATATCTTCTGTCTTTCTGCCCATGTTGGAGTATCAGGATATCTTCTGCCCATGTTGGAGTATCAGGATATCTTCGGTCTTTCTGCCCATGTTGGAGTATCAGGATATCTTCTGCCCATGTTGGAGTATCAGGATATCTTCTGCCCATGTTGGAGAATCAGGATATCTTCTGCCCATGTTGGAGTATCAGGATATCTTCTGCCCATGTTGGAGTATCAGGATATCTTCTGTCCATGTTGGAGTATCAGAATATCTTATGTCTTTCTGTCCCTGTTTGAGTATCAGGATATCTTCTGTCTTTCTGCCCATGTTGGAGTATCAGGATACCTTCTGCCCATGTTGGAGTATCAGGATATCTTCTGTCTTTCTGCCCATGTTGGAGTATCAGGATATCTTCTGCCCATGTTGGAGTATCAGGATATCTTCTGTCCATGTTGGAGTATCAGGATATCTTATGTCTTTCTGTCCATGTTTGAGTATCAGGATATTTTCTGTCCCTGTTGGAATATCAGGATATTTTCTGTCCATGTTTGAGTATCAGGATATCTTCTGTCCATGTTGGAATATCAGGATATTTTCTGTCCATGTTTGAGTATCAGGATATCTGCTGTTCATGTCGGAGTATCAGGATATCTTCTGTCCATGTTCGATTATAAGGACATTTGCTGTCCATGTTAGAGTATCAGGATATCTTCTGTCTTTCTGTCCATGTTGGAGTATCAGGATATCTTCTGTCTTTCTGTCCATGTTGGAGTATCAGGATATCTTCTGTCTTTCTGTCCATGTTGGAGTATCAGGATATCTTCTGTCTTTCTGTCCATGTTGGAGTATCAGGATATCTTCTGTCTTTCTCCCAATGTTGGAGTATCAGGATATCTTCTGTCTTTCTGTCCATGTTGGAGTATCAGGAAATCTTCTGTCCATGTTGGAGTATCAGAATATCTTATGTCTTTCTGTCCATGTTTGAGTATCAGGATATTTTCTGTCCATGTTGGAACATCAGGATATTTTCTGTCCATGTTTGAGTATCAGGATATATTCTGTCCATGTTGGAGTATCAGGATATCTTCTGTTCATGTCAGAGTATCAGGATATCTTCTGTCCATGTTCGATTATAAGGAAATTTGCTGTCCATGTTAGAGTATCAGGATATCTTCTGTCTTTCTGTCCATGTTGGAGTATCAGGATATCTTCCGTCCTTCTGACCATGTTGGTTTATCGGGATATCTTCTGTCATTCTGTCCATGTTGGAGTATCTTGCTGTTTCTGAGATTGGAGCAACCGCGAGAGAGGGCATTCTCTTACTGAGTCATCGACTTTTTCTCCCAGCCCCCTTCACTGTTTGCTGTAACACTCTCAATAATCTAATACTGTAATATTATTTGTTAATTATGAAATTGTTGATTATTGTAATAATGTTGGATTTTTGTTGAGTAAAGTAAACATATGACGCCAGTTTGTCGCTAATCTGGAATAATACCACATAATTGTGCAGCACAACTAAAAACTTGATGTGGAGAAAAATGAATTGATGAAAATTGTGAGCCATGACAAAAAATCTAATTGTGATCAATTCGTCGGACAATGAGTTTCTGGAGATGTTTTGGTCGAGTTGCTGATACTACCAAGTTGGACAATAAGTTTCTGGAGATGTTTTGGTCGAGTTGCTGATACTACCAAGTTGGACAATAAGTTTCGGGAGATGTTTTGGTCGAGTTGCTGATACTACCAAGTTGGACAATAAGTTTCTGGAGATGTTTTGGTCGAGTTGCTGATACTACCAAGTTGGACAATAAGTTTCTGGAGATGTTTTGGTCGAGTTGCTGATACTACCAAGTTTAAGCACAACATGGCTACATCTGATCTCACAGACACTATCAGAGTCAGTGGTGTTATAACGACCAGCTGTTTATGGACGCTTTCAAACACAAAGCACACATACAACATATGACTTTTTATGTCGGTGTGCGGGTAAATTCATTGATAATCTAGTTGTTGAGCGAATTAGGAGTGCTGCGTGTCTTCTGCGTGGCTACTGTCTTCTGTCTGTCTTGTCTGTCTCTTTCAGTCGGTCTCAGACCGTTCTGTTTGTCCTGTCTGCTTGTTGTTCTCTGCTTATTTGTGACTTCCGTCAATCTATGTTTGTCTGTATGTGTCAGTCTGTCTATGTTTGTTTGTATGTGTCCGTCTGTCTACGTTTGTCCAGGTTTGCCTGTATGTATTCGTCTGTCTATGTTTGTCGATGTTTGTCTGTATGTGTCCGTCTGTCTATGTTTGTCTGTATGTGTCCGTCTAAGTTTTCATGCCCCTGTCAATGTCTGTCTTGCTGTATCTGTCCGACTGTCTCTCCCTGCCCGTCTCTCCCTGCCTGTCTCCTTGCTGCCTATTCCTGCTGTCTCTCCCTGCCCGTCTCTCCCTGTCTGTCTCCTTGCTGCCTATCCCTGCTGCCTATCCCTGCTGCCTATCCCTGCTGCCTATCCCTGCTGTCTCTCCCTGTCTGTCTCTCCCTGCCTATCCTTGCTGCCTATCCCTGCCGTCTCTCCCTGCCTATCCCTGCTGTCTCTCCCTGCTGTCTCTCCCTGCCTGTCTCTCTCTGCCTATCCCTGCCTGTGTCCCAGCTGTCTAACACTATCTGCTCCCTTGCTGTCCATCTCTATCCCTCTCAGTAAATTTCACACACTTGTTCATAAATTACAATAATTTACTGTTGTTGTGGAATGAAGGGCATCCATTTCCCTTGTTTACCATGTTCCCACGTGTCTGTTTTCCCAGCACGTGACGCAAACATAAATGTTTCCAGACATACATTATTTTGTAATGTCACAAGACAAATAAATTCAGATTAACTTTTGGCGTTTCAGTTTCGGAGATAATTCTGTAAGCTCTTTCAAAGCTCTGTCCCCCGCCATGGTCTTTAACAGTGACTCTTTCTTCTGAACGACGTGTTGAATCTTGGACCATCAAATGCTGCCATAGATTGCCTTCATGAAAGGGATGTCTCATCTCGGTACTTGAACAACTGTGCTCATGAAGAAGACTATTCAGAAGCTAGAATGAATGGAGGTTGAACTAGGCACTGGTGCGTGTCCACTGAAACACAATTGGGAAATGAAGCTCCGTCTGATGACCTTTGATAGTAGGTGGGAGATGACGAAAACAAATACCGCAGGTGATAAAATACGATAAGTGGAAAGGAAGAACAATTCACATAACAGAAATGACAAGCGCATCGTTCAACCAATCAATGCTAGACATGCGCTTGACGGGAACACACATGACATTGTATAAGATAGCTCAACATTTTGAGTTATCTTCAGATTCAGATCTGATGTATGCAACCGTACATTCGTTTATCTGTCTAAAGAAAGTTCTGATCTTTCAGTAACCTGATATCTGCACCCACTCATAAACTTGCAGCAAGGCACATTTATCACCCAAAGTTTTCTGGTTGGAATACATATTACTGTGATATTAGCTGTCTGAAACTATGAACTGTCTGAAACTAATGATAGTTTTAAGTTCTGGTAATAGCTGTCTGAAACCATGGAAAGTATGAAATTCTGACGATAGCTGTCTGAAACCATGAAATTCTGTAGGTATGATGACAATAACTGTCTGAAACGAAAAGATAGTTTAAAGTTTTGAGACTAACTGTGTGAAATAAAAAGATAGTTTGAAGTTCTGAGACTAACTGTCTGAAACAAAAAGATAGTTTAAAGTTCTGAGACTGTGTGAAACAAAAAAATAGTTTGAAGTTCTGAGACTAACTGTGTGAAATAAAAAGATAGTTTGAAGTTCTGAGACTAACTGTCTGAAACAAAAAGATAGTTTGAAGTTCTGAGACTAACTGTATGAAATAAAAAGATAGTTTAAAGTTCTAAGACTAACTGTCTGAAACAAAAAGATAGTTTAAAGTTCTGAGACTAACTGTCTGAAACAAAAAGATAGTTTAATGTTCTGAGACTAACTGTCTGAAACAAAAAGATAGTTTAAAGTTCTGAGACTAACTGTCTGAGACAAAAAGATAGTTTAAAGTTCTAAGACTAACTGTCTGAATTAAAAAGATAGTTTAAAGTTCTGAGACTAACTGTCTGAAACAAAAAGATAGTTTAAAGTTCTAAGACTAACTGTCTGAGACAAAAAGATAGTTTAAAGTTCTGAGACTAACTGTCTGAAACAAAAAGATAGTTTAAAGTTCTAAGACTAACTGTCTGAGACAAAAAAGATAGTTTAAAGTTCTAAGACTAACTGTCTGAAACAAAAAGATAGTTTAAAGTTCTGAGACTAACTGTCTTAAACAAAAAGATAGTTTAAAGTTCTGAGACTAACTGTCTGAAACAAAAAGATAGTTTAAAGTTCTGAGACTAACTGTCTGAAACAAAAAGATAGTTTAAAGTTCTAAGACTAACTGTCTGAGACAAAAAGATAGTTTAAAGATCTAAGACTAACTGTCTGAGACAAAAAGATAGTTTAAAGTTCTGAGACTAACTGTCTGAAACAAAAAGATAGTTTAAAGTTCTAAGACTAACTGTCTGAGACAAAAAGATAGTTTAAAGTTCTAAGACTAACTGTCTGAAACAAAAAGATAGTTTAAAGTTCTGAGACTGTCTGAAACAAAAAAGATAGTTAAAAGTTCTGAGACTAACTGTCTGAAACAAAAAGATAGTTTAAAGTTCTAAGTCTAACTGTCTGAGACAAAAAGATAGTTTAAAGTTCTGGAACTAACTGTCTGAAACAAAAAGATAGTTGAAAGTTCTGAGACTAACTGTCTGAAACAAAAAGATAGTTTAAAGTTCTAGGACTAACTGTTTGAGACAAAAAGATAGTTTAAAGTCCTGAGACTAACTGTCTGAAACAAAAAGATAGTTTAAAGTTCTCAGACTAACTGTCTGAGACAAAAAGATAGTTTAAAGTTCTGAGACTAACTGTCTGAGACAAAAAGATAGTTTAAAGTTCTGAGACTAACTGTCTGAGACAAAAAGATAGTTTAAAGTTCTGGAACTAACTGTCTGAAACAAAAAGATAGTTTAAAGTTCTGAGACTAACTGTCTGAAACAAAAAGATAGTTTAAAGTTCTAAGACTAATTGTCTGAGACAAAAAGATAGTTTAAAGTTCTGAGACTAACTGTCTGAAACAAAAAGATAGTTTAAAGTTCTGAGACTAACTGTCTGAAACAAAAAGATAGTTTAAAGTTCTGAGACTAACTGTCTGAAACAAAAAGATAGTTTAAAGTTTTAAGACTAACTGTCTGAGACAAAAAGATAGTTTAAAGTTCTGAGACTAACTGTCTGAAACAAAAAGATAGTTTAAAGTTCTAAGACTAACTGTCTGAGACAAAAAGATAGTTTAAAGTTATGAGATTAACTGTCTAACTGAAGTCGTGGACTGTCTGAAGCTCTGAAAATAACTTCATAAATCACTGAGAAATTCAAAAAAATTGTGAAAAAAAAGGAAAAGATGAGATTAAACTATAGAATTTGTACCTACACAAATAAGAGACGCCAAAATGGACGAGAATCAGTGAGAGAATGCACTCCAAAATTGATGAGAATCAGTGAGAGAATGCAGACTCTAAAAATGATGAGAATCAGTGAGAGAATGCAGACTCTAAAAATTATGAGAATCAGTGAGAGAATGCAGACTCTAAAAATGATGAGAATTAGTGAGAGAATGCAGACTCTAAAAATGATGAGAATCAGTGAGAGAATGCAGACTCTAAAAATGATGAGAATCAGTGAGAGAATGCTGACTCTAAAAATGATGAGAATCAGTGAGAGAATGCACTCTAAAAATGATGAGAATCAGTGAGAGAATGCAGACTCCACAACAGTAAAAGCAAAATAAATCTTTGAAACATTCCAGCAAAGAATTGGATACTTGCATGAGCTATTTCAATTTTTTGTGTAAATCAATGTTTGTGTAAATCAATGTTTGGATCCAAGTAACATTAAATATAACTGGCTCGGACCAAGATTTCGTTTATTCCATGTTTTTCAACATCTCGACAAACTAATGAGGAAATCAGGAAGAGATTAAGGCCAAACAGTAGGGATTATTTTTTTATTTTCCAGAAAATGAAGCAGTGATTGCTCTCGTGATAAACTCGCGCATACAAAAAAAGTCCACCATTAAGTACGTGATCCCGTGGAATCATCTCCTAGAAATCATTAAATGCCAGAATCGGGCGAGGGTCACAGCTGCCAAACAAGAAATGACTTTCACAAGGTTAATGTGATCGACAGCATGGTAAACAATTGTTGTCTTTTTTATGTGAATTCGAGAAAATGGTTCCAGCCCTTGCTAAACAGGAAATCTGATACGTCATGAGGAAACGAGATGTGGTAAGCAAACAGAAGACGCGATTGACTTCTCATTTTGTCAGCTAAACTTCATCCCAGATAGTAGACCCTACTGTCACTTACTGGGGAGAAGAGAATAGGATCACTGTGCCCCTTAGATGTCAGAGGAAGCGACTGAAGAGGTGGCGCATGTGGGCTAGCAAACTTGGCATGTATGAAAGTGCTACTGTTACCACCAACAGAAGAGGACACAGTGTGTTATCTACAATAGTCAGACTCAGTGGACAATCGCGAAATGTTCTTCGATAAAGATATTAGGAGGCGGTAAGGAGAATGTGCCCTCACGAAAGGTGGCGCCAGGTATGTCAAGTTTGATGAGCCCTGGGCTAGACTATTATTGTCATATTTTTTACTACTGTTAACCACATCTTTGACTACCCTTACTCATGTTGGGGACTACTTTTGGCCATTTTATTGACTACGCGTGTGACAATTGTTCTTGACTACGCTTGTGACAATTGCGCTTGACTACGCTTGTGACAATTGCTCTTGACTACGCTTGTGACAATTGCTCTTGACTACGCTTGTGACAATTGTTCTTGACTACGCTTGTGACAATTGTTCTTGACTACGCTTGTGACAATTGTTCTTGACTACGCTTGTGACAATTGCGCTTGACTACGCGTGTGAAAATTGTTGTCTACTACTCCTCTCTGTCTTGCAAGCTTCACTTACAGTATTACTATTTGGCCAGGCTCTCATTCCTTCTCTCCACTTATTTCACAATCTTCTTGACTTTAACACACCCGGCACTAACTTCTTTGGCTCCAACTTTTTTTGCTCTTTGTAAAGAGTTCTTTCATCGCTTCTTTCCTTATTTCCCCTGTGGGTTCAACTGTTATTGAATACTGACTCTTTCACTCTTACTTGCTTCCCGTTGAATCAAATTCAATTCTCAAATGGAATCAGTCAATTATATGCCTCCCCGCTCTCTCACAGTTTAATAATACGTTTTCCACAGCACTAGCAACCTACATCAAACTACCTCGGTGCACGCCAACAGCTAGGTCCATAATGGGTCTCAATGTCCACTCAACTGGATCTCCGCTCGTGCGGGTTAGCATCTCTGTGCTGTGACCTTGGGATCTAATATCCTGTACCACCTCTAAGTTCCCTAACTTGTCAAGGGACGCAATCATCTGTCACCAGGACGTCTGCAGGAAATTGAAAGAGTTTCTCATTTTTGTTGGTGTCAGTCTGCTCTCTTCTCAAGTTCTGGATGTTCTTTGCTTTGCTGTGTGGCAGTTTTGGAGGACATTTTCTGAGCACACGTCATTAAAGTCTTGTCTGTTTCATTACTCTTTGAGTACTTCCTGTTACAAGCATTTTCTGAGTGCAAACCTGGTCAGGTTGTATCTCCTATGTGACTTTCTCTCTCTCGCCCACGGCTTTCTCGTCATGTTGTTTCTCCAGTATCCCTTTCTCTCTCTCCCATGGCTCTCTCGTCGTGTTGTTTCTCCTGTGTCCCTTTCTCTCTCTCCCATGGCTCTCTCGTCGTGTTGTTTCTCCTGTGTCCCTTTCTCTCTCTCCCATGGCTCTCTTGTCGTTTTGTTTCTCATGTATCCCTTTCTCTCTCTCCCATGGCTCTCTCGTCGTGTTGTTTCTCCTGTGTCCCTTTCTCTCTCTCCCATGGCTCTCTTGTCGTGTTGTTTCTCCTGTGTCCCTTTCTCTCTCTCTACATGGCTCTCTTGTCGTGTTGTTTCTCCTGTGTCCCTTTCTCTCTCTCCCATGGCTCTCTTGTCGTGTTGTTTCTCCTGTGTCCCTTTCTCTCTCTCCCATGGCTCTCTCGTCGTGTTGTTTCTCCTGTGTCCCTTTCTCTCTCTCCCATGGCTCTCTCGTCGTGTTGTTTCTCCTGTGTCCCTTTCTCTCTCTCCCATGGCTCTCTCGTCGTGTTGTTTCTCCTGTGTCCCTTTCCGTCCCTTCATCTTCCTATCATCTTGTATGTCATGACATTTACCACATTTGTTATCACTGTGTTAATAATGTCAACATATTACTGTCCTCTTTGTTCTTTCCTCTTTAATTTGTTCTCTGTCTTATCTCTCTTTCTCCGCCTCATTAGCTTTCAAAGTGAATGACGTATTCTTGTAGTTTCTGCAGTCTGTTTGTGTTGATTATATTCTTCTGGGGGCACATTTCTGTGTATGTTTACACACAGACACATTCAAATACACACACTCACACACAAACACGCTCACACACATCATGCAAACACATCCCTCTACAACGGACGACCAAAGTAGAAGATAAATTAAGACACACTCTGAACGCAGGAATAATTCACAGTCAGTCCATCTTTTATGTGTCGTAGTTTAGCATCCCAGTAACTACTATACAAACCGTGGCCACATTATTTTGTTTGTCCTAAACGAGTTAATGCGTCCCTTACCGGATATTTAATTTACTGTATGTTATACTCAGCCGTAAAAAAAAAGGGGGGGGGGGCTGAGACGCTGATCCAGTCATCCACAAAATACTGACCAGGACATCGCGTCAGAGTCAATATACTGACCAAGAGCACACTGTCTCTTCCATGTAGTGTTCCCTGGAAAAATGTTGTTTTCAAGGTAGCCTGACTGACAAGTTTGGGATTAATGTTATCTCCGTAGTAGTGAGAGACCACGCAGATGGAGCCAAGCATAGCACAGTCGCCTGGAGGACCGAAGACCACCTTCACCAGCACGCTCGGGATGTGAGGAAAGCGACTACGATCCGCCACATAGCGTCTTTTCAGAGCGTACAAAAGAATAAACGTACCCTTTGTTGGCAATAAACATCATCAAGAACAATAGTTAGCAGTGGTCGAATACTGTAAACATAATTGACATGGTGGATACGGCAACGGTTTGGGAATGCATGGGAAGAAACGGTTTGAGAAGTAATGGGAAGGAGCGGTTTGGGAAGCAATGGGAAGAAACGGTTTGGGAAGCAATGGGAAGAACCGGTTTAGGAAGCAATGGGAAGCAGCGGTTTGGGAAGCAATGGGAAGAAACGGTTTGGGAAGCAATGGGAAGAACCGGTTTAGGAAGCAATGGGAAGCAGCGGTTTGGGAAGCAATGGGAAGAAACGGTTTGGGAAGCAATGGAAAGCAATGGGAAGCAATGGGAAGAAACGGTTTGGGAAGTAATGGGAAGGAGCGGTTTGGGAAGCAATGGGAAGAAACGGTTTGGGAAGCAATGGGAAGAACCGGTTTAGGAAGCAATGGGAAGCAGCGGTTTGGGAAGCAATAGGAAGAAACGGTTTGGGAAGCAATGGAAAGCAATGGGAAGCAATGGGAAGAAACGGTTTGGGAAGCAATGGGAAGCAATGGGAAGCAATGGGAAGAAACGGTTTGGGAAGCGATGGGAAGCAATGTGAAGAAGCGGTTTGAGAAGCAATGGGAAGAAACGGTTTGAGAAGTAATGGGAAGGAGCGGTTTGGGAAGCAATGGGAAGAAACGGTTTGGGAAGCAATGGGAAGAACCGGTTTAGGAAGCAATGGGAAGCAGCGGTTTGGGAAACAATGGGAAGAAACAGTTTGGGAAGCAATGGGAAGAACCGGTTTAGGAAGCAATGGGAAGCAGCGGTTTGGGAAGCAATGGGAAGAAACGGTTTGGGAAGCAATGGAAAGCAATGGGAAGCAATGGGAAGAAACGGTTTGGGAAGTAATGGGAAGGAGCGGTTTGGGAAGCAATGGGAAGAAACGGTTTGGGAAGCAATGGGAAGAACCGGTTTAGGAAGCAATGGGAAGCAGCGGTTTGGGAAGCAATAGGAAGAAACGGTTTGGGAAGCAATGGAAAGCAATGGGAAGCAATGGGAAGAAACGGTTTGGGAAGCAATGGGAAGCAATGGGAAGCAATGGGAAGAAACGGTTTGGGAAGCGATGGGAAGCAATGTGAAGAAGCGGTTTGAGAAGCAATGGGAAGAAACGGTTTGAGAAGTAATGGGAAGGAGCGGTTTGGGAAGCAATGGGAAGAAACGGTTTGGGAAGCAATGGGAAGAACCGGTTTAGGAAGCAATGGGAAGCAGCGGTTTGGGAAGCAATGGGAAGAAACGGTTTGGGAAGCAATGGGAAGAACCGGTTTAGGAAGCAATGGGAAGCAGCGGTTTGGGAAGCAATGGGAAGAAACGGTTTGGGAAGCAATGAAAAGCAATGGGAAGCAATGGGAAGAAACGGTTTGGGAAGTAATGGGAAGGAGCGGTTTGGGAAGCAATGGGAAGAAACGGTTTGGGAAGCAATGGGAAGAACCGGTTTAGGAAGCAATGGGAAGCAGCGGTTTGGGAAGCAATAGGAAGAAACGGTTTGGGAAGCAATGGAAAGCAATGGGAAGCAATGGGAATAAACGGTTTGGGAAGCAATGGGAAGCAATGGGAAGCAATGGGAAGAAACGGTTTGGGAAGCGATGAGAAGCAATGTGAAGAAGCGGTTTGAGAAGCAATGGGAAGAAACGGTTTGGGAAGCAATGGGAAGAAACGGTTTGCGAAGCGATGGGAAGGAGCGGTTTGGGAAGCAATGAGAAGAAACGGTTTGGGAAGCAATGGTAAGAAACAGTTTGGGAAGCAATGGGAAGAAACAGTTCTGGAAGCAATGGGAAGAAACGGTATGGGAAGGAATGGGAAGAAACGGTATGGGGAGCAATGGGAAGAAACGGTATGGGAAGCAATGTATCAAAGCCTCCAAGTAAGTCATACAATTCATGACAAGAACTGGAAATAAAAACAGATCACGTGACATTTCGTCAATGATGAATGCGAAAGAATGAAGAAAGAAGGGAAGAAGAACATGAGATATTACACAACATGGACAAGATAGCAAGCGGAAACTTGTTAAATTAAAAATGTAGTTAATTAACTGCGGAAAACATAAAAATAGATTAAAAAGGTATGTATAGTGAATTCATGAAATGTTCATCCTCTAATGTCAGTTTTTGCAATAGGGCCGTTCACCTGGTTTTGACATCTGATATGACAAGAAGCCAATAAATGCTTCAGTTAAAAAGTCTAGAATGACATTAAATGTCAAGGCTGTTATAACACAGGACTCTTCAACCATTCGTAGCCCCTGCACCATATGTCACAATGCCACCCCTCCCTCTTTTCACCATATGTCATAATGTCACCCTCCCTCTTTTGACCTTCGTTTCTACACATACGTCAGTGCACAGTGGCAGGTTACCACATATAAGTCAGTGCACCGTGGCAGGTTACCACATATATGTCAGTACAAAGTGACAGGTTACCACATATATGTCAGTGCACAGTGACAGGTTACCACACATAAGTCAGTGCACAGTGGCAGGTTACCACAAATATGTCAGTGCACAGTAACAGGTTACGACACATAAGTCAGTGCACGGTGCAGGTTACCACACATAAGTCTGTGTACAGTGGCCGTTTATCACACATAAATCAGTGCACCGTGGCAGGTTACCACACATAAGTCAGTGCACCGTCACAGGTTACCACACATAAGTCAGTGCACCATGACAGGTTACCACACATACGTCAGTGCACCGTGACAGGTTACCATACATATGCCAGTGCACCGTGGGAGGTTACCATACATATGTCAGTGCACCGTGACAGGTTACCATGCATATGTCAGTGCACCGTGACAGGTTAACATACACAAGTCAGTGTACGTGACATGTTACCACACATAAGTCAGTGCACCATGACAGGTTACCATACATATGTCAGTGCCCCGTGACAGGTTACCATACATATGTCAGTGCCCCGTGACATGTTACCATACATAAGTCAGTGCACCGTGACAGGTTTCCATACACATGTCAGTGCACCGTGACATGTTACCATACATAAGTCAGTGCACAGTGACATGTTACCACACATAAGTCAGTGCACCGTGACAGGTTACCACACATAAGTCAGTGCACCGTGACAGGTTACCATACATATGTCAGTGAAGTAATTCTCTTGTATCACGTAGACTACATGAAGGATGGAGCTAGCTGTGACAACAGACAAACGAGTTGATAGCAGAGGTCATTCTTGGAAAAGATACTGCCAAGTTTCATCTTACGCGGAAGAAAGCATTCAATAAGAATTAGAAATACAGCCAGAGGTATAATCGCCTGCGCCTGTCTACATGCAGATAAAGTAAGGGGTTTCTGCACTATGCCCGCCCCTTTAAACAATGTAACTATTCACATGTAACACAGATGTACAAGCTATTTGAGCAGCAACTTGTAACCCCACACAAACCATTTTCTCATCTCTGTCACTGACCCGCTGGCAAACGCATGCTATCTACTTGAAACATACAGAAACAGATTCTGTTACAACATGAACACCAGTCATCTGGCACGTTTGTTTTTCCATCCTAAAACCACGTTTCTCCATCTGGAACCTCAGATCGGCTAGTGTGATGTTATAACAGATTCCACACATGTGGCCTTGATAGTCAGTTCGGGACATGTGGCATGGATTCTCATTTCTGACAACCCCGGTGTTTCTCAGGAAACTATTTTTAGTTTTGTTTCAAACACTTCCGCACATTTAACAATGCAAATATTGTTGTGGGCCATCTTCTTCTCGTCTTCTTGTCCCGTTTCCCTCTCAAGGTGGAGTATTTGACAACCACTGTAGTACTTCTCGTGTAGAAACCCTGGGTCAAATCACTTAGAAATGCACCAAAAGAAAGGTCACGCTTATCAATTTCTCGCCACGAAGCAATATGAGGTACTTGCGTTTTAATTCACCCCAAACAGAGTTTCCTGGGTCCCACATCGTTTGCAACTGGACATTTCATTTCGGGATAAGAGACGACAGGCCGTTACATTTATTTGAACAAAAATGAGTAAAGACTTAGAGAATGAAGTGTATAAAAGATGGTTGCATTCGGTTTTGTGAAGAGTTGGGGGTGAGGGTTAGGTTTAGGGTTAGAGTTAGGTTTAATGCTATTGTTAGGATTAGGGTTATGGTTAGTTATAGATTTAGATAACATGGTTGTTATTACATCGTATGACAACATGGATAATACCATGCCGCTGTAGAAACTGGATACTACTCTCCTTATCACGGACCAACGTTGACAGATTCCAGATATTCGTATTTATTCCTTGCGGATGTTTGACACCCCCAACAGTGAATTATTTTGTGACGGCAATGCCTAAAAAAAATCATGTGCTAAAAATATATATCTCGTATGTTTGGGGTGAATTATGACGCAAGTACCCAATATGATTATTGATTTCAGTGATCCTTATTGCTCACAATGAAGCATAGATTCACAATTATAGCTGATCCCTTTACAATTTGCCAGCAGTGGTTGTTTTCATAACATTAATTTTACATCACGAGTTTGCTAGCTGGAAAAGAATGGCACCATCATAACATCGAAATAAGCAGTAAAACGCGATTTAAGGAGGTTGTGTATGGACATAGCAATATCATCATGTAAAACAATTGTTATAAAACCGGCTTGGCAAAGTTGCAGCCTTTCTATAAGGAGGGCAGTAGTGGGTTATGCTTCAGCTGCAGCTACCAAGCGAAACAAGCATCTATTAAATGCTGCATTTTTGGTGCTATATTTTTTATGTTTTATTTATTAGTGTTTTATTATTGGTATTTTATATTGGGTGTTTTATTATTGGTGTAAAATTATTTTTTATTATTTGTGTTTTTTGTGTTTTATTATTGGTGTTTTTGTGTGTTTATTATTGGTGTTTTTTTGTGGCGTTTTTGTAATGTTTTATTCTGGTGTTTTATTATTACTGTTTTATTTTTTGTGTTTTATTTTTTGTGTTTTATTTTTGGTGTTTTATTATTAGTACTTTATTATTGGTGTTTTATTTTTTGTGTTTTATTATTAGTTTCTTATTGCTGGTTTCTTATTGTCTTGTCTTGTCTCATCTACTTGTGCCGTGAGGCGTCATGGGGAGCCGTAGTTTTCTTTCCAGGGCCAGACGCGTCGCTGGAAGTAGTCGTTAACCAATGACGATTTAGAATATCCGTAACATTTCCTATCCATCTAGTTTTTGGTCTGCCACGGTTGCAAAAACCCGAACGCTGTGGGTTTATAGGCGCACAGGGGTAATTGGTCAGGTTGTATTCTCATTAGGTGGCCGAACCACTTCATTCTTTTCTCGTTAATATATTCAGCACAAGGTCTTGGTTCAATTCATGATTAGTGTCTTATTATTGGTGTTTCATTATTAGGTTATTTTAAATGGTAGTAAAGTTAGAAAACATTGATTGACAAACAGAGTTTTGCTCGAGAGAGAGAGATAGATAGATAGATAGATAGATAGATAGATAGATAGATAGATAGATAGATAGATAGATAGATAGATAGATAGATAGATAGATAGATAGATAGATAGAGAGAGAATGTGAGATAGAGCAAGAGCGAAATATAAAGAGAAGAGAGCAAGAGAAAAAGAGAGAGAACGAGAGACAAAGAGAGAGAGAAAGAGAGAGAGAAAATGTGAGAGAGAGCAAGAGAGAAATATAAAGAGGAGAGAGCAAGAGAGAAAGAAAGAGAGAAAGAGAGAGAGGAACAAGAAAGAAAGAGAAAGACATATAGAAAGAGAGAGAAAGAGAGTGAAAGAGAGAAAGAGAGAGAAAGAGAAAGTGAGAGAGAAAGAAAGAGAGAGAAAGAGAGAGAAAGAGCGAGAAAGAGAGAGAGAGAGAAAGAAAGAGAAAGAGAGAAAGAGAGGGAAAGAGAGAGAGAGAGAAAGAGAAATAGATAGAGAGAGAGAAAGAGAAATAGATTGATCGATAGATAGATAGATAGAGAGAGAGAGAGAGAGAGAGAAGGTGAGAGAGAGCAAGAGGGAAATATAAAGAGGAGAGAGCAAGAGAAAAAGAAAGAGAGAAAGAGGGAGAGAGGAGCAAGAAAGAAAGAGAAAGATATATATAATGAGAGAGAAAGAGAGTGAAAGAGAGAAAGAGAGAGAAAGAAAGAGAGAAAGAGAGAGAAAGAGAGAGAGAGAAGGAGAGAGAAAGAGAGAGAAAGAGCGAGAAAGAGAGAGAGAGAAAGAGAGAAAGAGAGAGAGGAAGGATAATAGATAGAGAGAGAGAGAAAGAGAAATAGATAGATAGATAGAGAGAGAGAGAGAGAGAGAGAGAGAGAGAGAGAGAGAGAAATGCACACATTGTTAAAAGGAAGCAATAATTTGGACATGAATATGAACCAAAGTATTTCATGATAAAGACACAGCCATGATCTACTGGCTCGACTTATCAAGTGGTGACAGCTTCGCTTTCATCTTCTCCCAGTGCCCCAGTTAGCACGTTATTGGCTCTTTCATTCGTTTATCGTCCGTTGGGTGGCGATGGTTTGAGGAGGAGATGGGGTGGGGGTGAGGCTGTTCTAGATCTTCGTCTGGTCTAGCTGATACACACAGATCATTCACAGGAAACGTTTCAACGCACATGTCCGATGCCACGTACGTGGCCGGATGTTACGACACATACAGATCCAGACCAGGCAATGAATCTAGCACAAAGACAACAGTCAACTGAGCCACGTGAAATAGAGTCGCTTGTGTTAGATGTCTAGCAACATCCGTACCTTACGCCCTTCGTTCCTAAAGCCATATATTGGTATCTGCACGGAATGTTAGCTGTTATTTAGTGCCATATCAAGAATTCCATTTCTGGCTTCGGGGGAAGTGGATAACAATGAAGAGGGATGGGTGCTCAAAGAGATGATCATCAACTGTTTCGGATGGATGTGTACACAGTTGGCACTCTGGGGTGTATGTCGGTTGGACTAGGTCCAGGTGCTTGTTAAATGGGATGTGTTCGGTTCTTATCCGAAATATATTGAGAGTTTATTGAGCCATTTGTAATGGGGCTTGATTGAGCCATTTGTAATGGGGATTGATTGAGCCATTTGTGTTGGGGCTTGTCCCATGTGTACATACCTCCCTCCCAGTGCTTGTCATGTCCAATCTGTTCAGTCAAGTTTCCTTGTCAGCTGCTCTTAGTCAGGGTCAGGCAAAACATACTGGCCCTTACCTTGGTTTCCTCGTAGCCCTATCTGGAAACTGGCTGTGCTCATGGCAGCCTGGCTAACGAGGTGAGGTATCGACGTGATCCCTGTAGTAGTGAGCGACACGCAGATGCATCCAAGCATACCACAACCGCCTGGAGGACCCCGGTTCACCTTCGTCAGCATGCTCGGGATGTGAGGAAAGCTACCGCAAACCGTCCTTAACGTCCTTTTTCAAGGTGCACACAAGAGTAACCTACTCATTATGGGCATCCAACAACAACAACAACAACTACAACAACAACTACAAGAGCATAACCAACGCGCTAGCCGCTCAGAGTATCCTTGTCTGACTCCCATGATGTTGCGGCAAGCCTCTTCCATAGATGGAGAAGTCTCAGTGCTTGATCCATCACATTCTGAATGTGATATATAACTTAGTTACTTGTCCAGCATCACTCCAAAATAGATGCATGCACTTCTTTTATAAGTTCGTGTTGTTATAATCTCAAATTTATATTTTATTCGGCAACTTTGTTTACTCTTGGTAAAACAATGGTATTCACTGGCTTTTCACAAATTATTTTAAATTTCCTTGTTTGACAGTAGTCACGGAGTCGCCTAAGACCTCCATTTAGCCTTCCTACCCCACTCCCAATGTCTTCTTGGCTCACCCATATTGCCTAGGATTTATCATACAAGGCTTGACTGCTTTGATCTGGTCAGCCAAGTCGATGTTGTAACTCGGGAAAACAGTACAACTTAAAGATGAGCGTTGTGGTAATCCTTCTTCTAAAACTTCATTAGAAGAGATCGCATCCTTGACCTTTGTCTGGATCGTTCTGGATGTACTTCATCCAGTTGTAGAGTAAGTAAAGATCCCGTCATGCCATGCGGGGCATAGGAAATATGATGTTAGGCCGATATTATTTTGTAACCCACAGCCTTTAGTGGATGATGTGGTCAGCATCACACCGACTGCCTTTCCTTCCCGGACTGAATAGGTACACATTAGAGGCTAGGTCGAACCGGGCGACGTTGCGGTCTGAAAAAACATTTCCGCCTCAAATGGGGAATTTTGTAGAGCTTGCCATAAATTCCCATGTTAAACATCTTTGCTATAAGACCTTTTTTCCAAACACGATCGTAGTTGTAGGTCAAAGAATATGGCCACTGTATGGCTGTTATTCTTGAAGCCATCATTTATTCGTTGGATTAGTCAACACTTCTGGTCTTCTGTGCGTCTGCCAATTCTAAACCCTGCTTGTTCCTGGCAAAAATGCTAGGTCTATCATAGAACCAGTACAGAAGTGATGATTTAATACAGGTTTA
The DNA here is from genome assembly GCA_036924085.1 of Ariolimax columbianus. Lineage (NCBI taxonomy): Eukaryota > Metazoa > Mollusca > Gastropoda > Stylommatophora > Arionidae > Ariolimax > Ariolimax columbianus. Next base: position 43,619,128 of record JAVGWX010000016.1, read on the forward strand.
TAAGATGATCAGAGGAATGGATAAATTAGACTATAACAAGTTTTTTAAAATACAGCCACCCACAAGAACAAGAGGGCATAGCTACAAGCTGACTAAAGAGAGTTCCAGATTATATATTAGGAAATATTTTTTTAGTCAGAGAGTGGTGTCTGCTTGGAATGCATTGCCAGGGGAGGTAGCGGAGGCAGGGACAGTTAATGCATTTAAGAATAAACTGGATGCGCATAGCTTTTAGAGCAAGGTGATGTAAATGACGTTAAGTTAAGTTAAGTTAAGTTATAATTGTATCCTCTAATTTGCCCCCCGGCACAATGTCAAGATGGACTGATAGCTGTGTGGTTCATCCGGAAACATTTTATTTGTCCTTATTAGTGTTATATTGTGCATTCCTCCATACTTTTGGAAATTTTTTATTTCTCCATGCAAAGTTAATCAATTTGAGAACAGCATCTTTTCCTCGAGTATCTGGTAAAAACACATTTCATTTTGAATCTCGTCCGACCCTGGGGCCTTTCTAGGCTTTTTGTTTCTGTAAGGCTTAGCACAGGACATCAATAGTTGAACATCAATAGTTGGACATCAATAGTTGGACATCAATAGTTGGGCATCAATAGTTACACATCAATAGTTACACATCAATAGTTGGACATCAATAGTTGGGCATCAATAGTTGGGCATCAATAGTTGGGCATCAATAGTTACACATCAATAGTTACACATCAATAGTTACACATCAATAGTTGGACATCAATAGTTGGGCATCAATAGTTGGACATCAATAGTTGTCAAAAGTAAAAAAAAAACTGGGAAAACGCAAGTACATTTGTAATGGAAGCATAAAGATGTCCTTAAGCCCTGGACATATCCTTATGTCAACGAGAGTGATAGAATCCGTACAAGATATGACACAAATACAATTAGACGCTGCTCGAGATATTTCAAGAGCATTTTATAAAGGCGTTAAGGCTAATTTAAAAACGAGAGGGAAAAGTGCAGAAACATAACACAGTGATTGACATCCATGTTTGTTAGAGATTCTCTCCAACATCATCGCAGTCTGTCTTGTCTTCAAACTATGAAACCTGCTGTTATTTGTTCTGTCACTTCTCTTCGCGTAACGTGTCCTATCAATCTGAAGTGTTTATTTCCGATGTTGTTATAAATACCGAGCACATATTGAGGTCCCACATGACGTATGATGTAGCCCTGCACATGTCAGGGGCACTCTTCACATTCGTCTCTTAGCAACATCTTTGTGGCAACCTGCTGGTTTTATTGACAGGTAATGATTTACCGTCCTCTTCTTCCTCTTCTTCTTCTTCTTCTTCTTCTTAGTTATTACTAAGTAACTCACAAATATACGGATTTCCTAGCTAGTGTACGCATTCACTCTGTAGTGTACGCATTCACTCTATAGTGTACGCATTCACTCTGTAGTGTACGAATTCACTCTGTAGTATACGCATCCACTCTGTAGTGTACGCATTCACTCTGTAGTGTACTGATTCGTTCAGTAGTTTACAGATTTCTTAAGTAGTGTACAGATTCCTCCAGTAGTTCACAGACTTCCCGATAGTTCACAGACTCCCACAGTAGCTCACAGACTCTCCCAGTAGTTCATAAACTCCCCCTGTAGTTCACAGACTCTATTTTTGGTTCACAGACTTCCCGATAGATCACAGACTTCCCGATAGTTCACAGACTGCCCCGGTAGTTCACAGACTCCTCCCTGTAGTTCACACTCTCCCTGTAGTTCACAGACTCCTCCTGTAGTTCACAGACTCCCCCTGTAGTTCACAGACTCCCCCAGTAGTTCACAGACTGACCCGGTAGTTCACAGACTCCCCCAGTAGTTTACAGACTACCCCTGTAGTTCACAGACTACCCCTGTAGTTCACAGACTCCCCCTGTAGTTCACAGACTCCCCCTATAGTTCACAGACTGCCCCTGTAGTTCACAGACTCCCCCTGTAGTTCAAAGATTCCCCCTGTAGTTCACAGACTCCCCCTGTAGTTCACAGACTCCCCCTGTAGTTCACAGACTCCCCCAGTAGTTCACAGACTACCCCTGTAGTTCACTGACTACCCCTGTAGTTCACAGACTCTCCCTGTAGTTCACAGACTCCCCCTATAGTTCACAGACTGCCCCTGTAGTTCACAGACTCCCCCTGTAGTTCACAGACTCCCCCTGTAGTTCACAGACTCTCCCTGTAGTTCACAGACTCCCCCTGTAGTTCACAGACTCCCCCAGTAGTTCACAGATTACCCCTGTAGTTCCCAGACTACCCCTGTAGTTCACAGACTCCCCCTGTAGTTCACAGACTTCCCCCGTACACACCGCGGGTGCCCTCTACATCTCACGTTTTATTCCATTGATATTCTAAAGTGCATTCCGAGAAAAACATTTCTTATTTTTAAATAATATTAGTTCGTAGAGCTGAGCTGCATCTCCAATCTGAAGATGTTAGCTTGCAGATGTTAGCTTGCAGATGTTAACTTGCAGATGTTAGCTTGCAGATGTTAGCTTGCAGATGTTAGCTTGCAGATGTTAGCTTGCAGATGTTAACTTGCAGATGTTAGCTTGCAGATGTTAGCTTGCAGATGTTAGCTTGCAGATGTTAGCTTGCAGATGTTAGCTTGCAGATGTTAACTTACAGATGTTAGCTTACAGATGTTAGCTTGCAGATGTTAGCTTGCAGATGTTAAATTGCAGATGTTAACTTGCAGATGTTATCTGATCATTAGCCCCGTTCCAAAATTTATGTAATAATGTAAGTGTTTTACGGCGTTATCAAATAGACAAAGATTGTATCACTTACACGAAGATTATATCACATACACGAAGATTATATCACATACACAAAGATTGTATCATTTACACGAAGATTGTATCGTTTACACGAAGATTGTATCGTTTACACGAAGATTGTATCGTTTACACGAAGGTTGTATCACCATCACTGGTCAACAAGCAGACAGATTGACAGACAAACAGGCAGACTGACAAACATACACAGAGACAGATCGATCAGTAGACGGGCAGACAGACACGGAGATATTGATCAGTGGACAGGCTGACAGAGAAAGAGACAGACAGGTAGCTAGGTAGACAGACACGACAGACACACAAGCAGATAAGCAGACACTTAAACATACAGACACACACGTTTCTTTCCTTGATGCATTTTTTTTCGTAACGTATTAAGTAAGGTTCCTTTTTTCGTCTGGGTAGACTAATCCGCGGCAATCTCAAACATTCAATCCAAAATCTTTGCCGCTAGAAACTAATGCACTATCTACTCTGCCCCATGACGCTCATAATTCGATATGAGGTCAAGCAAAGCCAGTCCCACTGCAGACACTGCTGTCATGGATGAAGTGTTGGCTACTTCACTGGAATAGTACTTTTGTGGATTATGAGATAAGCAGTTTCATCCTTCGCTGCACATTCTTGTTTAGCAGTAAGCCAGATAGCCACTTACAGTTGGGTCGATAGAAGATGGCCGGTAACGGAGAGAGAACCCGGCACCATTCCCGTGTAAAGATAGGGCTCTTACCACTTTTATACCCAGACACTCACCCTATACACATTTAGAAAACACACATCAAATTGTCACCTCTATGTCATATTCCAAGAAACGTCCCCTTAACACACACCTGCATCACACCTGCGGAAAGGAGACTAACGTCTGGTCAGGTAAAACTTACTGATCTATGTTAATAGGGTCAGGTGAAACATGCTGATCAGATTATGTTAGTCAGAGTCAGGTGAAACATGCTGATCAGACTATGTTAGTCAGAGTCAGGTGAAACATGCTGATCAGATTATGTTAGTCAGAGTCAGGTGAAACATGCTGATCAGACTATGTTAGTACAGTGGAATGCGGAGGGAGTCATTAACAAAAAGCTTTCCCTAACACATCACCTCCATGAAGGTAAGATTGACGTGGCATGTATCCAAGAAACGCACCTCAACAACAACCACAAATTCTCAATCAGAGGATACCAGACCTTCCGTCTTGATAGAGATGGTCACAAAGGAGGGGTTCTGATACTGACACGTAACTGCATACCGAGTAGCGCGGTAGCTATCAATCACACAGGACAAGCAGAAATTGTAGAAGTTGACATAATGACACAAGAAACGAAGATCCGCATCTTCAACCTGTATGGACCACCCAACAAAGACCTGTCGCTCTCGAGTATAGAAATCAAGGACTCCAGCTGCCTAGTGGTTGGAGACTTCAACAGCCACTCGGAGAGATGGGGATACTCGGACACAGACAGCAGAGGGGATGAAGTGGAAGACTGGGAGATAGACACAAATCTCTATCTTATCAATAGGTCGGTCGACAGTCCTAGCTTCTATTCTAGAACATGGCATACCACCTCCACTCCAGACTTGGCCTTTTCCATGGGGGATATTCACTACAAAATAGACCGCCAGGTGCTCAACCAATTGGCATTTAGCGACCACAGGCCAATTAGGCTAGACATTGATATGGAAGTAGGCCCACAGGAAATAAAACCGCTCCCACGTTGGAACTATAAACGAGCCGACTGGAACAGATTTGCAATGCTGACAGATGGGCTGTGTAAAACCATCAATACACGGAATAACAATATAAAACCTATGGTGGAAAGCCTAAGCAAAGCAATAATGCAAGCAGCCACCGAAACTATCCCAAGAGAGGCAAGGAAAAACAAGCCATATTGGAAGGACGAATTGCAGAAAGCGGAAGACGAAGTCTCAAATGCTAAGAAAATGGCAGAGAGAGAACAATATATGGAGGCAAATATCGCCCTCAAGGCCATCACGGCGAAATACAAAAGAACACTAGACCAAATAACAAGAGACAGCTGGAAAAAAACGAAAACAGAAAGCCTCAATTTAGATAAAGAAGGGAACAAGCTATGGAAGTTAGAGCCATGAATGACGAAACATCATCAAATAAACAAATTACCACCAAGCAGGGCGACAACATGCTTACTGGAAAAAAAGCAGCAAACGCCTTTATAGAACATTATGCCAGAGCAAACCACATTGATGTCCCAACAGACAGGCATACATACATTAGTGAAGAACAAAAGAGCCACGACAACATGAATATGGCATCAGAGGAGCACATAATGGCAAAACTAACAATGAATGAAACTTATACCTGTACCAAAGAAAAAAAAAAAGATAGAGCAGATCCAAATGGATACAGGCCTATCAGTCTACTGAGCTGTGTAGGAAAACTGATGGAGCGTATGATAAACACTAAACTGATGTGGCATCTGGAAGAAAAACACATACTAATTCCACATCAAGCAGGTTTTAGACAGCACAGATCCGCTGAGAACCAGATCACTTTCATAGCCCAGGAAATAGAGGATGCTTACCAGGAGAAAATACACACAGTAGCGGTGTGGGTGGATTTAGAGAAGGCATTTGAAAGGGTGTGGAAAGAGGGACTTAAAGTCAAGCTACGAAGAAATGAAGTTTGTGGGAAAATGTACAGATGGATCAGTCCCTACCTCGAAAACAGAACAGCCAGAGTTCAAGTACAAGGGCAGATGAGCAAAAAAGGTGACACTGGGGCAAGGAGTACCCCAAGGGGAAGTACTGTCACCCACACTTTTTCTGGTGTATATAAACAACATCATAGAGAATATACCAAGAAGAGTCCACAGCTCCATGTTTGCAGACGATCTGGCTATGTGGACCTCTGAAAAAAATCTCACTATAGCAAGCAATCGGATGCAGCAGGCCCTAACATCGTTGGAGGAGTTGGCGAACTCATGGCTGGTCAAAATAAATGAGGAAAAAACAACATGTACGATATTCTAGATTTCAAATAAACCACTGAACACCAAAATAAGTCTTAACGGCAAATCTGCGGCCAAACGACAACCCAAACTACCTGGGAGTCACATTTGATCGGCGCATGACATGGACAAGTCAGATCGAGAGAAACCGAATGAGACCCAGACAAAGAATGGCAAACATGAGGAACCTTGCTGGCACAAGCTGGGGAGCAGACGAAAGTATACTAAAGAAACCGTACACTGGAAGAGTGAGACCAGTTCTCGAGTATGGCATTGCGGCATGGACAACAGCAGCAAAGGCGAACTTTGATAAAATTAATAAACTTCAAAACCAAGCCATGAGATTTATAACAGGAGGCATGAAGTGAACGCCAATTGTAGAACTTTAAAAAATTATAAATCTGCAATCCATGACCGACAGAAGAGACTGCAGAGCCCAGCAGCAAGCAGAGAAACTCAGAAGACTGACAGACCATCCAATGCATCAGAGACTAAATAGATTTGGAAATGGGAAACTAAAGCGGAGAAACTTTGCAGAAATAGCAAAAGTAAATTATGAGCGAAGACCTTATGAACACATTAACAACACCAAAGCCCATCCCTACTGTACGAAAACCTACCTGGAAGCAGCATATCATTCCGGAGGTGGTATAAAATATTCCAGGTATTGGAAACACGAACAGCCAGACTGAAAAAGAAAGAAGAGGTACATAACGAAAAACTACCCAAGCATGGACTGAACCCATGCATACACCGACGGTTCTGTAACAAACACAACACAGAACGGAGGGGCAGGGGTATTCCTGAGCCTACCAAATGGTAGAAAAATAACACTGTCAGTGGCAACTGGAAAATACTCAAGCAATTTCAGAGCGGAGGCAGAGGCACTGAGGGCTACAGAGGAAGCTATGCTGACAGGCGAAAGCAATAAAAGCCAGATAGTCCTGTTTACAGATGCCCTGGTCGTAGTCACAGCACTAAAAAGCCAGAAAAATACTGAACTTAATGATTTAAGAGCATTACTCTGTAAACTATGCCAGCAGTCCGCACCAAAAAGAGTAGTGGCACAGTGGGTTCCATCCCACTGTAAAATTCAAGGCAACGAGGAGGCAGACAGACTGGCAAAAGAAGGTGCACGACTACCACAACCAGATTCTAGTGTGACCTACGAAGAGTCCAAAAGGCTTATTAGGGCCAGATACATGGCTAAATGGAAAACAGAACATACTGGCTACACCAAAAATGATGCTTATTAAAAGTTGAACAGAAGAGAGCAGGTCGTGGTCTTTATACTCCGCACAGGCCACACCAGACTGAGGTATCACCTATTCAATAAACTGAAGATAGGTGGCACTGACGAATGCACTTGTGGCACTGGGAAAATGACCGCTGAACATCTGCTGCACAACTGCCCGACATACGAGGACCAGAGAAAGCACACGTGGCCATCACCAGTGGCAACACTAGACAATCTCTTTGGCAGTGTCGACAGCCTCAGGATGACAGCTGCTTTTTTCGAAAAAATACAGTTTAACGTTTGACAGCGTACGAAGAAGAAGAAGACTATGTTAGTCAGGGTCATGCAAAACATCCTGATCAGACTATTTTAGTCAGAGTCAGGTGGCACATACTGATTAGACTATGTTAGTCAGGGCTACACAAAACATACTGATCAGACTATGTTAGTCAGGGCTACACAAAATATACTGATCAGACTATGTTAGTCAGGGCTACACAAAGCGTACTGATCAGACTATGTTAGTCAGGGCTACACAAAACATACTGATCAGACTATGTTAATCAGGGCTACACAAAACACACTGATCAGACTATGTTAGTCAGGGCTACACAAAACATACTGATCAGACTATGTTAGTCAGGGCTACACAAAACATACTGATCAGACTATGTTAGTCAGGGCTACACAAAACATACTGATCAGACTTTGTTGGTCAAGGTCGTGTGAACCAAACTGATTAAGACACCCACCTCATTGTCAAGAAGTTCTTCCAGAAACAGTCTGATTCCTGGCAGTCTGACTGTTCAGGGGGCCAATGACGTTTGATCTCCATTGTGATGAAATTACTAAAGATTCTTGGAATGCACTACATCCAGGTGAACCCACATTATCAAGTACTCACCTGGATGTGAGAAGGACCCGTTTGACCAGAACAGCTCGTCAAGATTACCCAACTTTTGCAAGGTCATTAACTTTTACGTAACCATTGACGAAATAATTTATCCAGGGCATTGTCTGTGTTTTTTTATCTGACGTGTCCCAGCCGACGTTTCACAAAGCGCTTTAATCATAGACAACCCGGCTAAGGTAGAAATCCGATGAAAATGCTGCTCTTCTGATTAAAAAGAGTTCCATTTACGGCCTGTCTGGTTTGAAACAATTGAGATTTTGAAATTTGATAAAGACATTTGGGAATGATTTCATCCGTTTTTCAATTGGATTTGAACATTCACTCATTATTGAAAATGTGAAAGTTAACCACTCACTCATTATTGAGATTGTGAAAGTTAACGATTCACTCATTATTGAGATTGTGAAAGTTAAAGATTCACTCATTATTGAGAATGTGAAAGTTAAAGATTCACTCATTATTGAGAATGTGAAAGTTAAAGATTCGCTCATTATTGAGAATGTGAAAGTTAAAGATTCACTCATTATTGAGAATGTGAAAAGTTAAAGATTCAATCACTCATTATTGAGAATGTGAAAGTTAAAGATTCGCTCATTATTGAGAATGTGAAAGTTAAAGATTCACTCATTATTGAGAACGTGAAAGTTAAAGATTAACTCATTATTGAGAATGTGAAAGTTAAAGATTCAATCACTCATTATTGAGAATGTGAAAGTTAAGTTTTTGCAATTGATTTTTCAGAGGTAGATCTGTTTAGTTTGTTTATGTAGATGTAATAATTATGTTTATAGAGGAAGTTATTGTCCATCGAGAAGCGATGATGGCCACACCATCAGATGGTTTCATCTTAATAATGTGATGTGTGTTTGGATTATAGTGAGAAAGGATATGCGCTGGTCATCTATCTCACTCTTATCCCGAGTTACCGTGGATCAGTGGCAAGACGACTGGAGGTAAATCAGGATGCAGGCACTCTGGTCTTACCTTCCGCGAGACCTTGGGTCGCTTGAAACTTGCGGGACTCGATCGCCCACAGTTTCCGTACATCACTGTGTGAGGCGAGTGCTTTAACCTCTTGACTACAGCGACCACAGTGGAAACTAACAGATATGGTCATCTTGCAAACATTGATTATCCGTGCTCTGTGGAACTTTGGAAATGTTGTTACAAACAAGGGCAAAGATGGCGCCGTAACTGGCTGCGAGTCTACATTTCTCTACTGTTTTGGATCATTATGGATGCCGCCAGACCACGGATTTGCCTGGAATTCACACTAGTCGACGACTTACACTTGTGTTCACTGATACGTGGAGTTGTTTTCCGTCTGGACTTGTTATTTCGTTCTTTTTTTGTGATTTCTTCCATCCGTTTATCCTGGTGTGGACGCCGGCTGAATGGCGCTACGCTTAAACTAGTTATACCTGTGTCGTATCTCACGGGTTAGTTCTGCCGGTTCACCTTCACGAATATGGCGTGTGGGAATTTTAGATGCTACTATGATGAACTGAATACAGCTGGGGAGAGATGCCAGACTCACTCACACGCTGAGTGTTGTCCATACGACCTCTTGTGGTTATCGAAAAGGCACGACAAACTGCGTTAGATGCCTTCCCACCCTGCGGGTTACATGTTTACGGAAAGGCTTCGGTGGTAACCCTGAGGCAAAATCTGCATCCTATGCTATCTCCAGTCGTCTCGATGAATGTCTTGCCACTGGCAAAAGGTAGCTTAGGCTCTGTGAGTGAGGTTGACAAAAGGCGCAGTTTCTTCCTCACTTTAATCCAAATCACCGCGCAAGTCACCCATTTCAGCGGACACAGCAAGAGATACGACTGTCCACACGGCTGAACAAAGAGAGTGGTCTTCATCACTTGTGATGGACAAAAAAAACCAAAAAAACCAAAAACAAACAAGGGATACCGAAAACAGTCTATGTGTTTGTGCTGTTTCTCAACGTTGTCGCCTTCATCTTCTTGTATCTCAGAAGCTAACACACACAACAAAAACAGTAGCCCCAACAAATTATTTATCAACAACGACATCAAATTCAAGAACATCCCACTATCCTAAAACCATCTCACGTTTCGAGAAGGAACCCAACCAAAACTGATTCATTAATCTGTAATCATCAGACTCTAAGCACTCGACTCTTATCTATGTTTTCCTCATTAGATGATTGTCGTGTATTGCAAAACTCATTTACCTGTCGACGAAAAATGGTATTCAATATGAAGACTGGTTCATGAAGATGGCTAACGATACCTGGATGTTTGCATACATTCTCGTGCGGCTAAGACTCAGTGGTGCATGCAGGTACGTGCAGGCACGTGCAGGCAAGGTTATGAAGTTGTCCAATTGTTGGCAAACATTTCTATTATTATTTTAACTTTGCGCTCCATGTGAGGCATATGATTACTACCACAGATGCTCCACCACAGGAAGTATTTATCCAAGTAAAATGGAAAAATATCAAGCAATGGGCAGTGGACAAGGTGACACGCTGAAGAGATCCCCGTCCAGTGCTGTATGAACAATATGACTGGGAATGAGTCGCCACCAATCGCCCAGACTGGCGCTGCACTATTGCGGAAGGTGTTAAGAGCCTTGAGGAAACAAGAATGTATGACCTATCCAGAGACGATTGCTCCAGAAGTCAGCTCATAGCTTAACATCCTCGACCACGGTCTGGAAGAGTGTCCTACTTCCTGGAACTAAGTGATACAGACAATTCTAGGTCGGATCGGCTAAGTTAGCCATCTTGGGACTCACGTGCATGTTGGTAAATTGGTCCGTGTGGACTACGATGGACGAAGAAGATCCAAGCTGTTGGTGTCTTGAAGAAAGATTATACAAGTATAACGTGATGAAGTTGCTAACCCCATACTTAACCTTCTTCAGTCGTCTTTCAAAACATGCTTTGAACGTTACAGCGGTCTTTTTTGTTTCACACGAATACCCGTTCCTGCATTTCAACGATAATAAACAAGGAGATATGTGTTTACTGACGTTCTTGACCCTAGTGAGACGCAATCATTCAATGCCGACTCGGTCACGCCTCGATAAGTCCAAATTCGAAACACAGACAAGTGTGCCATTTCGGTGAAATCAGACAAGTGTGCCATTTCGGTGAGATCAGAAAAGTGTGCCATTTCGGTGAGACCAGACAAATCTGCCATTTTGGTAAGATCAGAAAAGTGTGCCATTTCGGTGAGACCAGACAAGTGTGCCATTTCGGTGAGACCAGACAAGTGTGCCATTTCGGTGAGACCAGACAAGTGTGCCATTTTGGTGAGACCAGACAAGTGTGCCATTTCGGTGAGATCAGACAAGTGGGCCATTTCGGTGAGACCAGACAAGTGTGCCATTTCGGTGAGATCAGACAAGTGTGCCATTTCGGTGAGATCAGACAAGTATGCCATTTCGGTGAGATCAGACAAGTGTTCCATTTCGGTGAGACCAGACAAGTGTGCCATTTCGGTGTGACCAGACAAGTGTGCGATTTCGGTGAGATCAGACAAGTGTGCCATTTCGGTGAGATCAGACAAGTGTGCCATTTCGGTGAGATCAGACAAGTGGGCCATTTCGGTGAGACCAGACAAGTGGGCCATTTCGGTGAGATCAGACAAGCAGTACAATAAGTTATACAGGTACGTCAACTAAGGATGCATCGAACATTCCATTCGTATTCGATTCTATGCCGAATAGCTAGTCCAATGAATTATTTGTATTTGGCCGAATGGTACATTAAAAGACATATTTGTTTCTGAGAATGAACATCACTGCACTCCGGGCAAACACATAGGTGTTCAGTCTCTATCAGCATACTGTACACAGTCTGGGTACTAATGACCCCTAAAGCTCGCTGGTCATACACTCTCCGGCTCCGTCCTCTCAAGTCCTCTGGTCAAACCCCCCTTTGTTGTAGAACCTTTGCAGCCTGTGTACTGGTGATACATCTATTGCAGTATCCTCATCCAATAGGTGGTCAATGATTGATTAAAAAATGTCATTCCTATCCATCACTAGCTTGCCCAGTATGGGAGCTTGTGAAGCCATGTCAGCTCTCTTGTTGCCAAGAACACCAGTATGGGAGCTTGTGAAGCCATGATGTCAGCTCTCTCGTTGCCAAGAACACCAGTATGGGAGCTTGTGAAGCCATGTCAGCTCTCTTGTTGCCAAGAACACCAGTATGGGAGCTTGTGAAGCCATGTCAGCTCTCTTGTTGCCAAGAACACCAGTATGGGAGCTTGTGAAGCCATGATGTCCGCTCTCTCGTTGCCAAGAACACGAGTATGGGAGCTTGTGAAGCCATGTCAGCTTTCTTGTTGCCAAGAACACCAGTATGGGAAAAAAACATGAAAAAAAAACAAGTAAAAGTTGATTAAAGTTGAGCTTAATCAAAATTTAAAAATGGGTATGGTCAGATACCGCACCGAGACGAGAACACAAGCAAAACCTACGTTACGACCAATGGGCCTTTATCAGGGACAACAACACTGAACTAATAAATCAACATATAAGAAAAAAAGGGTCAACTCATCTGTTTCAGGTAGGAGACGCTTTCTGTCTAAGCGACCGGTTGTGCCAAGTACTCGATAGAAACTGAAATGGGAGCGGTCAAACAAAAAGTGGCGGAATATGCCTGATAAGCCAAGCGTGGCCAAATAGTGGTCCAGATAGGAGAACAATGAGAAGGCAATTTAAGCCGGGAGGGCGTGACATTGATATAAGAGAAAGGGGAAGAGAACTGATGGAAGAATGGGGGAGGCGGGGGGGGGGGGAAGGAAGACAAATAGATGGGAACCAGTGTGAGGGTTTGTACATGGCTTGTGAAGCCATGCCTGCTCTCTCGTTGCCAAGAACACCAGTATGGGAGCTTGTGAAGCCATGATGTCAGCTCTCTTGTTGCCAAGAACACCAGTATGGGAGCTTGTGAAGCCATGTCAGCTCTCTTTTTGCCAAGAACACCAGTATGGGAGCTTGTGAAGCCATGTCAAATCTCTTGTTGCCAAGAACACCAGTATGGGAGCCTGTGAAGCCATGTCAGCTATCTTGTTGCCAAGAACACCAGTATGGGAGCTTGTGAAGCCATGTCAGCTCTCTTGTTGCCAAGAACACCAGTATGGGAGCTTGTGAAGCCATGTCAGCTCTCTCGTTGCCAAGAACACCAGTATGGGAGCTTGTGAAGCCATGATGTCAGCTCTCTTGTTGCAAAGAACACCAGTATGGGAGCTTGTGAAGTGATGTCAGCTCTCTCGTTGCCAAGAACACCAGTATGGAAGCTTGTGAAGCCATGTCAGCTCTCTTGTTGCCAAGAACACCAGTATGGAAGCTTGTGAAGCCATGTCAGCTCTCTTGTTGCCAAGAACACCAGTATGGGAGCTTGTGAAGCCATGATGTCAGCTCTGCCGTTGCCAAGAACACCAGTATGGGAGCTTGTGAAGCCATGTCAGCTCTCTTTTTGCCAAGAACACCAGTATGAACAAGACAGTAGATCCATGCTAACCCCTGAAGATTTGAGACCTGGTCGTACCAGTTAGTCGCAAAAGTTCGCCTCTGTATCTCTATCAGGAAGGTTTCAATCTGTTTCTGATCGCTCTGTAGAAAAGTCCAGGTTTCAGAGTCGTTCAGCAGGAGGGAAACGACTGTGTCTAACAGCGTACAGGTCATCCTAACACACGTAGATATGTCATTGCACGAAGTACAACAATATTTCTCTACAATTCTCTTTTGCTGGAAGTTTTAGACAAACTCTCGGCCTCGGAATCGCCTGTAAGACCAGTACTTTGGATGCCTGAAGAAAACACCACTGAATGCGAAGAAAAAGACTAAGCACATAGAATAAGATACGTCATCACTCCACCGGGAAAGGGTTGGGCCCCGCCTGGCTAGAAACATGCCCAAGACGCATCACTCACACGTTTAACAGGTAGATGTGAGATCTGATACCCCTATGGCCTCTTAAGGTTACGGGGAAGACAGACAGACAGACGAACAGACAGATGTGCCAACCAATGACAATGGTGTCTATTAGCAACCGATCAAATAGTTGAATGTTTCTATTCATATCCGGTCAAATAGTTGAAGGTCTCTATTCATTTCCGGCAAAATAGTTTTACGGTCTCCAGTCAAATCTGGACACATAGCTAAAGGTCTTGATTAATATCCGGCAAAATAGTTAAAGGTCTCTATTCGGATCCGGTCAAATTGTTAAAGGTCCCTATTTTCGATTAGTATCCGGTCAAATTGTTAAAGGTCTTCCTTCGTATCTGGTCAAATTGTTAAAGTTCGTCCTTTGTATTTGGTCAAATAGTTCGTTCTCTTTTCCAATCCATTCAAATAGTAAAAAGCACTATTCAGTGCATTGCACTTTCGACTCCATAAGAGAAGCAGAATGTCAGCACGGATAACTCCAGCCCAGCTAAAGGCCAATTCCATTCGAAGTGAGAATCTGGGACAGACAGGCAAGTTTTTCACGCCATTATTTGAGATCTAGTCGACGGAGATGAAAAACTGGCTCACTGTTTCTGTCTACGTGTAGCTTAAGTCGACGTGGGAAGCTAACGCTTGATTTCTTGGGCAATGGATGTTACAGGATTTATAGTGTGCAATATATATTCATCCATCCTCGTGCCCTGTAGCCATATCTTCTTGATTGGTAGGCGCAGAGTGATAATTGATCACATTGTATTTTCACGACATGTCTTGCATAACTTATTTGTTTGCCTGGCTACGCATTCGGTAAAGTGGGAGTAATCCCATCGCTTTACTGCTTCTAATATGCGATTTATAGATTTAGAGTTCTCATAGAACACTTGTCATTGTAGTAGTTCTGTTATGCTCATTTAACGATCCATTAGTCTAGGGTTTCCCCAGTTTCTCTGCTGACCAAACACTACGAGAAAAGAACATATCCAGGATGTTTTCAACAGTGTCATTAGAGAGTGCTAAAGAGAACACGAGACAACAAAATACAATAGAAAACAAATTGTTATAAGAACTATTACTACAAGAGCGAGTGTACAGGCTTCCTGTGAGAAGCCGGATGTTGTGCTCTCCCTAAATGTTGTTAAAAAACGATGAAAAGGACACAATGATCTAAAATACTTGACGTTTAAAGACACATATTCACATAAAGACGCAGTTGTGCATACAACCGCAGATGTATGAACAGACGAGAGTAGGTCAGAATGTAATTCACCTCACCATTTGTTTCAAAAACCGGTTATTCAAAATGAAAGACATTTTTATACAATATACACACATGTTTATTACTCAACATAGTCACCATCAACTTTTCCTTGTTACGCCAGAGCGAAACAAGTGAAGGTAGGCCTCGCCCGAACGGCTCTACCCCAGCCCAAAATAAGTGAAGGTATGTCTCGCCCGTACGGCTCTACCCCAGCCCAAACCAGTGCATGTATGCCCCGTCCGTACGGCTCTACCCCAGCTCAAACCAGTGCAAGTATGCCTCGCCCGTACGGCTCTACCCTAGAACAAACAAGTGTATGTATGCCTCGCCCGTACGGCTCTACCCTAGAACAAACAAGTGTATGTATGCCTCGCCCGTACGGCTCTACCCTAGAACAAACAAGTTTTGAGGAACCCATCGTAAACCTTCGAATATCCCAGAGTTTTGATAATTTGAACTGCACTTCCCTTGTTGGCTGAAAGGTGCAAGACCAATTATTTAATGCTGATTCGTCTATCACTACGAATAATGACACCAGAACAGTCTAACATGTCTGGCCTGATTGCTGTGGCAGGACGTCCAGAGCGCTGCAGATCATGCAGCTCCGTCTTTCTACTTGTTTTAATTCTCATTGCCCATCGACTGTCTGTGCTCATATCAACTACACAACATCCATATTCAACATCGATACACAATATCGATACACAACATCCATACACAACATCCATACACAACATTCATACACAGCATTCATACACAACATCCATACACAACATACACACACAACATTCATACACAACATGCATACACAACATTCATACACAACATTCATACGCAACATACACACACAACATTCATACACAACAGTCATACACAACATCGATATACAACATCCAAACACAACATACATACACAACATACATACACAACATCCATACGCAACATTCATACGCAACATTCATACACAAATTTCATACACAACATTCATACACAACATCCAAACTCAGAACACAAGCGTTTGTGAATATACACAACCGTTTTTTTTCTCCTCAACCAGGAATTCGATAACAATTCGCTGTTTGTAACGCACAACGTATGTTGTTCAAAGACGCCATTTTAAAGGTTTGTTGCGGCTGGTTCATTCGTCCGAATCCGATGTGATGTCGTACACACAATCAGCCTATTCCAAGTTTGGGGTGAGCACAGTTTCATGTTTATATCCTGATGATTAGCTAACATAAACGATATCACGCGTTACTTTCTGACCTTCCCGTATAAATATACATCAGATGTACATACACACGTAGATGTACACACACACACGTAGATGTACATACAAACAAAACTGCACATATAGAAAACTGATGTACACATATACATGCCTGTACATAATGTAGCAGCTATAAAAAGCAGGTGAGCTATTATCTAAGTACTAGTATGCCACTATCATGCACTTAATCGATTGTTTGTGTCGTGAAGGGTTGGCTCAACTAACATATGTCTTAATGGACATGTGTGGTATGATAAAAGGGCACTGATATGGGAACAGGGCAGATGGTTCACCTACGTACGTGCACGTATGTCTGTATGTTTGTGAATGTCAGTTGCGAATACATCAGTTCTTGAGCTGAGTGTTTTCTGTACATATTATACATGTCACGTGCGAATTGTAATCCTCTGACTTCAATTCAAAGCCTAGAAACATTCTTCGGTTTATCAACATCATGTCCTTAAATCGACCTTCCGTCTGGAGACATAATTGCTTAGGACATGTCTTTAGGAACAATCTATGATTTATATATATTTTTTCGTAGGACAATCTCTCGTTTATATACGCATCTAAGGAACAATCTCTGGTTTATAGGGAAATTTTCTTTGGACAATATCCCGTTTATAGACGCATCTAAGGAGGAATCTCCCCTGTATAGCAATTTTTCCAGGTACAACTTTATGTTTATAGACATATTTTCTTGAGGAACCTTTTCAGTTTATAAAAGCTTTTACTTTGAAACTAGATAATGTTTATATTTACTGAGAAGCTCATATTCTATATAGAGGCCCCAACGTAGAAAGAATATCTCGTTTATGATAGATAGTCGAACTGTTATGCACTTTAGCACAAGGGAGTCAAGTCACTTTCCTGGAAGTTAGTGTGAACTTTGATCATTCTTTATGTATTCACCACGCAAGGATATAGTTCTCTCATCTAATCTCTTCTTCCTGATGTCATGACGTCCACGAAGCGGAGAACTTCATATTTGGGAACAGTATAACGTCCCCATGTGCAAAGTCCCGTCAGCAGGTAGATGGGGCCTGATTTTATACCTGCACGGTAGATGGAGCCTGATTTCATAACTGCACGGTAGATGGGGCCTGATTTCATCACTGCACGGTAGATGGTGCCTGATTTCATAACTGCACCGTAGATGACGCCTCATTTCATACCTGCACGGTACATGGGGCCTGATTTCAAAACTGCACGGTAGATAGGGCCTGATTTCAAAACTGCACGGTAGATGGGGCCTGATTTCATACCTGCACGATAGATGGGGCCTGATTTCATACCTGCACATTGTTCTCACGTCCATGACTTGATTACTGAACTGAAGACGTGGTCCCAGACCTTGACGGAGGGGTTCTTCTATCATGTTTATCAACATCATCATGTCCTTAAATCGACATCCGTCTGGAGATAATTACTTGAGACATTTCTTTAGGAACAATCTCTGGTTTATAGACATTTTTTACAGTTTTTATTTTGCACCTCTTGGCTCAGTGCATCCGATTTCGGCATACATTTTATGTAAGGGTCTGCTTCCTCCTGCATTTTCTAAGGGTTTGCTTCTACCGGGTAACGACCTGTGCTGTGATGGAGTTCGAACCCAGCACCTTCGAGTTGTGAGCCGTATCCCTTAACCACTTGTCCACGACGTCCCCCGAGTCCCATCTAATCTTGGTTGTGTCCTCTCTAATCTTGGTTGTGTTCCCTCTAATCTCGGTTGTGTCCCCTCTAATCTTGGCGGTGTCCCCTTTAATCTTGGTTGTGTCCCCTCTGATCTTGGTTGTGTACCCTCTGATCTTGATTGTGTCCCCTCTGATCTTGCTTGTGTCCCCTGTAATCTTGGTTGTGTCCCTCTAATCTTGGTTGTGTCACCTCTAATCTTGGTTGCGTCCCCTCTAATCTTGGTTGTGTCCCCTCTGATAATGGTTGTGTCCCCTCTAATCTTGGCATTGGTTGTGTCCCCTGTAATATTGGTTGTATCCCCTCTGATCTTGGTTGTCTCCCCTCTGATCTTGGCATTGGTTGTGTTCCCTCTGATCTTGGCATTGGTTGTGTCCCCTCTTTTCTTGGCATTGGTTGTGTCCCCTCTGATCTTGGTTGTGTCCCCTCCGATCTTGGCATTGGTTGTGTCCCCTCTGATCTTGGCATTGGTTGTGTCCCCTGTAATATTGGTTGTATCCCCTCTGATCTTGGTTGTCTCCCCTCTGATCTTGGCATTGGTTGTGTCCCCTCCGATCTTGGCATTGGTTGTGTCCCCTCTGATCTTGGCATTGGTTGTGTCCACTCTGATCTTGGCATTGGTTGTGTTCCCTCCACTATAGATGTGTTCAACATCACATTTAGTATTTTTGGATGAGATGTATAATAGTTTTCTTAGTTTTTTTGCAGTGTGATAAATCCAGGCAAATATAATACCTTAAGATGTGGAGGGATACAACTGCAATTAAAGTTTTTGAAAGAAGTAGCAAAAGTAAATGTGAAACAATCCCAAAATGTGATGTTTTAAAAGTTGTTAATCAATACCAAGATTTCAACAAAATTATGTACTCCACTAAATCAGTGAAATCAAAGACAACATACCAGTCCCAAGAACGAATGCATCAGTAAAACAGCCACCGCCTCATATATTCTGACCAAACTAATAGATATAAGCAAGAAGTTCACTCAGTTACTCTTATAAGGGCATCTCAAAGAAGTGATGTCTATCCCAGCGAATGTCTATACGGATTCACCTGTTTTCAATGACAACGTCAATGCAGATTAGGGCATCTGTAAAGAGCCCCTAGACAGATGACCAGCTGTCTGATCCATGCGTGAAGATCTACTCCAACTTTGAACCTGAAATCGATTAACAGGAATCTATTCTACCATAGACATGTTGTTTTTACTGTGTTTCTCTCCAAGACGAAAATATTGTTATGTTTTACATGCCTGATCTCCACTTTTCAAGCTTTTCTGAATGCTGGGCATTCACAGAGAACCTCCAGACGATATTCGTCAACAACCTAGGTCCTGAAGATCTGAAGATCTGTTTTTGTAACTGTTTCATTAGGTTTTTTTTAAAAGATGATTTCGCTTCTATGTGGCGTAAGCAAGCTGATATAACTCATATAACAACCATCCACCGCTTAGAAGCTGCAGATCAACTAAACTAACAAAGGCAGAACTAAAATGACTGCAGCCACGTTTTGCCGCCTTTCTCTAACCTTTCCACCGCATCTTTCCTGCCTTGGCAGTTTTCCGCGTTTTCTCGGTAATAATGTGTTTCATTCGCTCATATTATTGTGCTTGCACATCCGCTGTCACCTTCGCAATTTAGATGAATGAGTTATTCTCAATTGTGCTGTCCCATGTCGAACTGACGTAGACCCTACAGTGATAGCCTAGCTTGTAATGTTTATAATGTTCACGCCAAACTGTCTCAAACTTGTCTTAAGAGCGGTACTCTGTCAACTATGCCAGCTGCCCACACCCAAAAGAGTAGTGGTACAGTGAGTTCCATCCCACTGTAACATTCAAGGCAACGAGGAGGCAGACAGACTGCCACAAGAAAGTGCAAGACTACCACAACCAGATTCTAGTGTGACCTACGAAGAGTCCAAAAGGTTCATTAGGGCCAGAACATACTGGCTAAACAAAAAATGATGCCTATTACCAGTTGAACAGAAGAGAGCAGGTGGTAATCTTCAGACTCCGCACAGGCCACAACAGACTGAGGTACCACCTATTCAATAAACTGAAGATAAGTGGCACTGACGAATGCACTTGTGGTACAGGGAAAATGACCCCTGAACATCTGCTGCAAAATTGCCTGACATACGAGGATCAGAGAGAGCAGATGTGGCCATCACCAGTGCCAACACTAGACAAGCTCTATGGCAGTGTCGACAGCCTCAGAATGACCGCTGCTTTCTTTTAACAAATTCAAGTTGACGTCTGACAGCACACGAAGAAGAAGAAGAAGAAGAAGAAGAAGAAACAGAAACTTGTCTATGTGTTCACGTCAAACTGTCTCAAACTTGTCTATGTGTTTACTGACAAAAGTAGCATGCACTAGTAAAGGTTCTTCATTTAACATAAAACAGATTATCACCATCACTACAGACATCACATTTTTTTGGCGTTCGCCTTATTTTCTCAAATCTCCAAAAGCGGTGTGCGTTGCACTGTGTTTTTATTTTGCGCCTGTCGGCCCAGTGCATCCGACTTCAGCATGCATTTTATGTAAGGGTCTGCTTCCTCCTGCATTTTCTAAGGGTTTGCTTCCCCGGGGTAACGGCCGGTGCTGTGTTGGGGGTTGTGAGCCGTGCCACTTAACCACTAGGCCACGCCGTCCCCAGACATCATATTTAACATGAAACAGATTTTCACGAATCACTACAGACATCACTAATTATCAGTCAGGCGCAGCTCAATCAACACCTTCAGAAACCTTAACAACATATAGCACTGCTAGCCAGAGCGATTCAGTAGTGCCTTGATGTAACCAAGAAGACTTGATATGTCGTTGAAGAAATGGACGTGCCTCGCCAAAATGAGGCGACAACTTCACTAACAAAAGTGTAACAAAAACTCGACGATCGACTGAGTCAAGTAAAACAACATTTACTCACGATAGAGCACTTTCAACGAATGAGGCAGTCGTTTATTGTACATTCAATCATACATCAACAGGAATTATTAATTAATTATCTCTTTGAAGCTTGTCGTCGGCCATTTTTAATTCTTCTTTTTCAACAACTTCAATAGCACTTCTAGGCGAACGACCTGATTACATACCGGCTTGACATATTCTGTCCAACACGCGAAACAAATAATCCCGCACAATGTTTTCAGTGGCGACAGTTACCCTCAACAGATGGTAACCGCTCCGTCAAGGTGACACATTATCGCAAACGCGCATGCGTGATGAGTGCTTCAGCGTCCACCCGCTCGCGCGAGAGTCTGAACTGAAATGCAGGGCATTCCTCCAGCGCACACCGTAATAAAGTTCTTAAGAAGTTGATGGGACACGCTCCTGGTCTCAATACTACTCTTAAATTGTGCGGATCGGATCGTATGTAGAATGTTGTTTATGTATTCTGACAAATGGACCATAATATAATATTTACATTTAGTAAGTGCATCCTAACGTGTTTTCACTATACTTCCAGCAAGTTTACCGACCTGTCTCTCTGTATTACATATAGCTTACACATATGTTTACATTACCTTACATGTATGTTTCTGGACACGTTTGATACGATAGTTCCCATTTCACTGCAATATCGTTTGCCATGAAGAGGCTGCTAGATTGTCACACGAAGGAGAACAGCTGCCTCAATCCTGAAACAAGCAAACTAGCAGGGTTACCAGAATATGATTCGGGTACACTAACGACGCTGGTCATACCGGCCAACAACAACAACAACAACAACAACAACAACAGAATAACACACAATGTCAGCTCAACAGAAGTTAGTCAGTGGTAAATTCACACTTCCCACAACAAACTAAAAGGTGCAGCTACCAATGAGTTCCACAGTAGTGATAATAACAAGAAAACTGAATATATTTTTCAATAAGGCCTGACATACGAGGAACCCACCTCTACCACACGTGGACAGGCTATAGGGAGATAAAACTATCCCGAAGATAGCCGATACTCTATTTATCTACATTCCAATTGACTTTGACAATGTGGCAGTCAGAAGTAGACAAACTCTAAACGATTTATAAAGTCTTGGGATGACCACTGGTTTCTGGAGATATTTTCACATCACGTCTGCAAGCGATCAAGGACACAATATAGTCGATACAAACACTTACATTTAATGGTCCAGTGGCTTCACCTGGACTAAAACACGTATAGGTAATGGTCCAGTGGCTTCACCTGGGCTAAAACATGTATAGGTAATAGTCCAATGGCTTCACCTGGACTAAAACATGTATAGGTAATGGTCCAGTAGCTTCACCTGGGCTAAAACATGAATAGGTAATGGTCCAATGGCTTCACCTGGACTAAAACATGTATAGGTAATGGACCAGTGGCTTCACCTGGACTAAAACTTGTGCACTACTTTATTAATGTTCAGCTCCCGTTGCTGACAGTTACCAGCGTATTATAATGTTCACGTCAAATTCCATTTTGCGGTGAAGACGATTTTCCGTATTTAAACAAAATTGTATATAAATGCAAGAACACACGACTTCTGTTGTCACTTAAATGGGACACGCGTATATGCGCATTCATCTTGCAACAAAAAACACCTTTATAGTTGTCCCTAAAACGGGACACGCGCGTACATGCGCATTCATCTTGCAACAAAAAACACCTTTATAGTTGTCCCTAAAACGGGACACGCGCGTACATGTGCATTCATCTTGCAACAAAAAACACCTTTATAGTTGTCCCTAAAACGGGACACGTGCGTATATGTGCATTCAGTATTATATTTCTCAGTATTTTAATGGATAGATCATGTATTTCTTCATCTGTGGTAGTTTTGGACATGAGTTTCTCCGAATGTTTGGAAACGCACACACGAAAAACAAAGGAGAACAATAAATAGTGGACATGTTATGCCAGTTATGTCCCTTGTCAACGAGCCTCGTGACTGAAACCTACCCCAGCAGACGTAAACTGGTTAGCTCTTAATGACAAAATACGGGATTGTGTATATTTTCATCGTGGGACATGTTAGCATATTTTCTCTGCGTGTGGTAAGTCAAGTTTGAGGTTAAACATGTGATAAGGGATTTGATAAATACTCGCGAGAAATCGGTTTCTGTATGTACCGTCGTGTCTGTGCTGCGTGGGGAGAGGTCAACAAAGGGATTCTCCGCTAACGTGAGATGCCGTTGCGGAGCAGGCCTTGGCGGGGTGGGTCATGCCTGACGCCGGCCTCTAATATGAGAATAGAGATAGAGGCAGATACTTCAGCTTGGATTTGCCCATCTAAGGTCTTTAATAAGGGCCGTCAGCGTGTCTCTTAGTCCTTGCTCGGTCTGTCTTTAATAAGGGCCGTCAGCGTGTCTGACTCTTAGTCCTTGCTGGGTCTGAGGTCTTTAATAAGGGTTGTCAGCGTTTTTGGCTATTAATTCTTGCTCGGGCGACACAGAAGTGATGGCTACAATAGAATGGATATCAGAGACGTAGGAGGACGATGTCTCATGCATTCATGGCTTGTCTGAGAAACTACTGTTCTGTGTTGAATGACAGTCTCAACCTCCTGATAACGCCCACATACGGACATTATGTGTGGATGAAACATCTTGGTAGGATAGAGGAGACATCCTGGAATGATAGAGGAGACATTGTGGAGGGATAGAAGAGACATTGTGGAGGGATAGTGGCGACATTGTGGAGGGATAGAGGAGACATTGTGGAGGGATAGAGGAGACATTGTGGAGGGATAGTGGCGACATTGGGGAGGGATAGAGGAGACATTGTGGAGGGATAGAGGCGACATTGTGGAGGGATAGAGGAGACATTGTGGAGGGATAGAAGAGACATTGTGGAGGGATAGTGGCGACATTGTGGAGGGAAAGAGGAGACATTGTGGAGGGATAGAGGCAACATTGTGGAGGGATAGAGGAGACATTGTGGAGGGAAAGAGGAGACATTGTGGAGGGATAGAGGCGACATTGTGGAGGGAAAGAGGAGACATTGTGGAGGGATAGAGGAGACATTGTGGAGGGATAGAGGCGACATTGTGGAGGGATAGAGGAGACATTGTGGAGGGATAGAGGAGACATTGTGGAGGGAAAGAGGAGACATTGTGGAGAGATAGAGGCGACATTGTGGAGGGATAGAGGCGACATTGTGGAGGGATAGTGGCGACATTGTGGAGGGATAGAGGCGACATTGTGGAGGGATAGAGGAGATATCATGGAAGGATAGAGGAGACATAATGGAAGAATAGAGGAGGTATAGTGGAGAAATAGAGGAAGTATCTTAGAAGGATAGAGGAGGTATAGTGGAGAAATAGAGGAAGTATCTTAGAAGGATAGAGGAAACATTCTGGAGGAATAAAGGAGACATAATGGAAGTATAGAGGAGGTATCCTAGTAGGATAAAGGAGACATTGTGGAAAGACAAAAGAGGCATCCTGAAATCAAGGACTCCATGAAATCGATTTCTTTGGAACTCACATAAATTTCACATACAATGAGGATCGAACAGTATCCCAGTAAAGAAACAAAGCAGTAGTGTGTACAACCAGCGAGCTACATAAACTTTTAGTCTTCACATGCGAAAAAAGACTGAGCACTCGAAAGTCTGCCACCCCCCCCCCCCCAAAGTCTGCCCCCCCCCCCTTTTCCTCATAATTCTTATTGCATATACTTTTAGTATACGTGAAACTAGTCGAGGACATGGCTGGGCGCAACGAGGCAAGCGGAAAAGAGTCATGCAAGCCATGAGCTCCCAGCTCTGGTCTGAGCCCCACAAGGCAAGCGGAGAAGAGTCATGCAAACCATGAGCTCCCAGCTCTGGTCTGAGCCCAACAAGGCAAACGGAGAAGAGTCATGCAAACCACGAGCTCCCAGCTCTGGTCTGAGCACAACAAGGAAAGTGGAGAAGAGTCATGCAAACCATAAACTACCAGCTCTGGTCTGAGCTCAACAAGGCAAACGGAGAAGAGTCATGCAAACCATGAGCTCCCAGCTGTGGTCTGAGCACAACAAGGCAAGTGGAGAAGAGTCATGCAAACCATGAACTACCAGCTCTGGTCTCATCCACGTCATTTAGGAAAAGGGAAGTAATTGTTTACTGCCCAAACCCATCAGAACTAAAAGGTTTAGGACGAATTAGCAGTGGAGTCCTACTTTGCACTTAGGCCAGTTCTAGCGAAGTCTCCACATTGGATGGCGGGCAGACTGTAAGTCTTTCATCAATTTTCTGTTTCTTGTCTAATGGTTCACTTTGAGAGATCAATACTGATCCAATTCTTAGTGATTTTTCTAATCTTTGACTCTTGTTTCCCTCTTGCACGTCAGCCATGAACTTTCTCTCCTAATACAGTTTCCACAACATGTGGTCCACGTCACTCACAGTAAGATTATCCCACTCAACTATTACCGAATGTAGCTACAATAATTCATATCGCTTTCAGTTTATTAGGGTTCCCCGCAGAGCATTGTGGTGACACTAACGATCGATGCGACGGAAGGGGTTTGTTCTGTTGGCCTTTACTGAAGTTATTGGACACCCTCGTCGCGAGAGCTAGAAATAGGAAGGTCCAACTTTACTGGGATGGACGAAGTATGATATGGCTCTATGTTACTTGATTTCTACGTTAGCCATCATTGTCACCCTGTCGTGGAAAGTGGACGGGAACACTAAAGTTCTGGCATAAAAGGAATATGGCCCACCACATGGATTTTCAAATTGGTCATACGACACTAATGGAGACATTAAAATTGGAGTATTGTTCACAGAAACACGGTCAGAAGGGTTTACATGAGGATGTGATAGAATTCTGATCAAAATAAGTACTTGGCATATTTGAAGGTTGACTTGGCATATGTGAATGTTGACTTAGCATATCTGAAAGTTGACTTGGCATATCTGAAGGTTGACTTGGCATATCTGAGGGTTGACTTGGCATATGTGAAGGTTGACCGGCAAAAAAACTGGCGTCATTGATGAGAACGGAGAATTTTGTCATGATCAGGATAGCTGATGGTAAAGTGGGATCAACCATATGAAACAATCCACGGAAACGCCAGGATGAAAGCGAAGATGGTCTGAATCAACTTGGCGAAAAACCATAGAATGGGAGATGATGGATGCAAACCGATCGAAGTGGAAGAAGTTTGTCAGAGTCCACAACCTGAGTTCTGGCTAGCACTGAAGATCTCTTAAATCCTCGGACTTTGTTGCAAGATTGAGACCTCAACTGACGTGATGTCGCTGATGTTCGACCGCTAATCTTAATAACTGACGTGATGGGGCTGATGTTCGACCGCTAATCTTAATAACTGACGTGATGTGGCTGATGTTCGACCGCTAATCTTAATAACTGACGTGATGTCGCTGATGTTCGACCGCTAATCTTAATAACTGACGTGATGTGGCTGATGTTCGACCGCTAATCTTAATAACTGACGTGATGTCGCTGATGTTCGACCGCTAATCTTAATAACTGACGTGATGTGGCTGATGTTCGACCGCTAATCTTAATAACTGACGTGATGTCGCTGATGTTCGACCGCTAATCTTAATAACTGACGTGATGTGGCTGATGTTCGACCGCTAATCTTAATAACTGACGTGATGTGGCTGATGTTCGACCGCTAATCTTAATTTGTTATTTTGGACACCTGGGGGTCCTGGTATAAAACAGACATGTATGCCTCCTGCCAGACAGCTGAAGGCTATCACTAGTAGCTTTTTTGGAATTTTCACTACCTGTTACTTGCCAGACCCGAGTGAAGGAGGTGGCGTGTTTGGTTGGAATTTCATGACTTGTCCAAATTGTTGTCCGCACAGCAGCTAAGTCTGCTTCTGTAGGTTTTAATGGTCAAGTTATTATGCGTACACACCACATACACAGGACCTTATAGCTTATCGTCTGTCTCTGATGTGACAAGGCGCACGATATCTTGAGACCAGTGTTCACTTGACAAATCCTCACTGTTTCGTATTTCCTTCTTCTTCTCTCTCTCTCTCTCTCTCTCTCTCTCTCTCTCTCTCTGTCTTGTATATTGGTCTCTAGTCACGTGGAAGACGTTTGAGAGTAATAACAAAGGGATATGTTTGACCGACATAGCCGTTGTATTCTTATGACATCCAGGGGTGACTACTTGGGGACGAGAGATGGATGTTTTCAATCGAGAGTAGATTTTATTAGGTAAAAAATGGATTGTATACCAGAATATGGATGGGGTTTATTAAACTGTGTGAGTGTGTCTGATATTTAGAAGAAGAAGAATGTCTTCTTAATTCTACCTATCTTCCGTCTTCTACCTTCCTTGTTCTACCATCTGTTTCTTTCTACTTTTCTTCTTACTTCCTTTGCCCGAAGATGAAGAGAATCTTCCTCTTTTTCGCTCCTTTTCGGTCTTCTTCTTGTTCTTCTTCTACCTCCCCCCCCCCTATTCCTTTCTCTTCTTTTTCCACTTTATTTTCTTCTTCTTCTTCTTTTTGCTCTTATTCGCCTTCTTCATCTTCTCTATGTAATCGTATCTTTAATGTTTATACAGTCAGACACGTATCTGTAATTGTCGACCGTTGTTTGGAGCTATCTCTCGCGCCGTCTCCTGACTCTTACAGATAACCCAGAGCAGAGGTTGAGGTACATTTTTGGGTAATACCCAAAATCTATTTCTGTTAAATGATATTTACTCCAACCCCATTCCGGGTCTCAAAGTGAACGCCAACTTAATTGCTCTTAAAATGACAAATAAAATGCCCTCAGAGTCAAGAATTAATAAAAGACCTAAATAGCCACACATGTTTTAATAAGAATATCAGACGTACAAGATGCAAAAGAAATGGATTGAAGAACTGAGATGTTTCATTAAAATCATATACAATGTAGGTTTGAGAAAATGGTGCTGCTTCATTTTGATGCGAGAGCATTCACACGAAAGCTTTATTTATGACAGAGCAACCTACAAGCTGTTGGGGGGGGGGGGGGGGGGGGGGGGGGGGGGGGGGGGGTTATAACAGATTTCTTTACGGCTCCGAAACCTGGACATTGCTGAAACATGACACGTCGAATCTGGAAGCCTTTCACATGCGCAATCAGTGGCGTATCCTGGAGGTGTCTGCTAAAACAGGCCTTCATCCGATCTCAGATACATTTGACCGGCGCCGAGTTTCCTTGTTGGGTCATGTTGTACGGCTGGACCAGGAAACCCCTGCCCACAAGATACTACACAAGTCGTTCCTCAGCGCCAAAAGTCTTGCCCCGACCGGCTGAATGCACAGGAGAGGCCGTCCTCGAACAGTATGGCTCCAGCAAGTAGGAACCACCTCCTCCGCCCTGGACGAGTCCTGGACCCACGCCACAGCTGTGGGTCATGGATGTGGGTCTTGGATGTGAGTCATGGATGTGGGTCATGGATGTGAGTCATGGATGTGAGTCATGGATGTGAGTCATGGATGTGGCCGACCGACGGAACAGGCTTCAGACGCCCAAGCGAAAATTTTATTATTAACAGATTTATGTATTTTGTTTTCAAGTTCATAAGTGAAAAAGAATCCTTGTTCACAAAAGCAGATTTCTGCTAAAAACAACATCGTTTTCGTCGCTTCCATGTGTGTATTGTGAAAGCCCTGTCAAGATTTGACAACAGAAGAGATGAGAGATCTATCTTATTCTTAAATTCAACACGCACGAGTGTCATTGTTGAAGGGACCTTTCAGTGTTGCCTCCACTGGTTCTTCAGACTCTACATGGACACAAGTCAGTGGACTGCACCAGCATTTACAAGCCAAATACAACCGTGTCGATTTTGGGACTTCAATGACATTTCTGAAGCAGTATGGCTTAAACTCGTGGCTGGTTAGTTGGATATCAACTGCCCTGATGGAAAGAACAGTTGCGCTACGCGTGGGATCGTGGAAATCAGAACCGAGGCGAATATTTCCAGGACTGCCTCAAGGATCTCCGCTCTCACCGGTGCTGTACAAGATCTACACAGTAAAAGTGACCAATATTCAGCCCAAAGGGACAGGGCGAACGTTGACATTTGCCGATGACATCCTAACGTACAGGACTGGCTCAGACAGACAAGAGTAGGTCAAGGACATCCAAGAAACCTTGCAAGGAATCTCGCAGTGGTGCGGCGACTCAAGCTCCACAATCAATCTGAACAATAACTGCATGATGTGGTGCTCTTTGAATAATTCCATAGTAAAGGCTGAACTCCCGGGCTTCACTTTTGATGGTTGCACCATTGACAGGTGGGACAGGTTGAAATACCTCGGAGTGACATTTGATCGCAGTCTCTCCTATAATTGCCATGTTGAGCGTATCATCCAAAGATGTAAGAGAGGGTTAGGAGCACTCAAGACCATGGCTGCTGCCGACTTGGATCAACGCCTCCTGTTCATCCTATTTCCATGTTGTCTGTCATCGATTACGGACTAGGCCTCCTCACACTATCAAGAGCACAGTGTGTAAGGTTGGATTGCATCCAGAATGAAGGTATGCGACTGGTTCTGGACTGCATTAGAGATACCCCGATTGTAATGATGCGGTACATATTGGGATTGTTATCGGTGACATCCAGACATAAACTGGCACAAGTCAAAGCCTATATGCGTGTCACCACAGACACGCGGCATGCTCTGCACAGTAGTATCTCAGACATCAGGGGATCAAGAGAGGGGCGTCATGGATGGCACAGGCAGAGACAACAATCGGACACGTCACCCCAGTTAAGACGATAGCCAAAGGGGAAGAATGGGTCCACACTGGTGATAGAATGATAGTACCAGGCAGTCCTCATAACCTTAGGCAAGGAATGCAGAGAACAGAGAACAGGAGAGCAGAGCACGAGGTAAATCAGCTGATAACTGAGAACACCCAGGAGAGTGACGCTGTCATTTACACCGACGGATCAGTCGTGCGGAGTGGGACATCAGGCCTGGGTTTCTCGGCTAGCGTCAGAGGAGAGGTCGTGGCTGAGGTCAGTAGGGGATACATGTCAACAACCTCCAGTATGAGAAACGAGACGAACCAGTGACCTCAGCAATGAAATAGATAAATTGAGACTTCTATAACAAAACAGACGGGCAAGCCGTACTTCATAAGGTACAGAAGGAATGGCTTAGGTACAAGTGGATAGCAGCTGTTGAGGCCTCAAACCTCCAGGCGTTGACATGGATCTACTGTCTTACTCATGCTAGAGTTCAGGGCAATGAAAGAGCTGACATCATGACTTCACAAGCTCCCATCATGGGCACATTAGTGACGGATAGGAGAGACATTTAGAAATCAATCAATAACCGCCTGTTAGATGAGGACACTGTGATAGATGAAGCAGCAATCCTCAGACTGCAAAGTATCGACATTAAACGAGGTTCTAGCGGAGCGGGTGCATGAGAGGACGGCGCAGGAGAGTGTACAACCAGCGAGCTACAGAGACCGTCAGCATCTTTACCGTACGCCATTTGCTGAGAGAGACAGAGCACATATGGGTATGCCCGGTAGTGCAGTGACGTCGATTCTTAGAAACAGAAACATAATCAACCCGAATGAGATTATGTGAATTAAGGTCATGAAAGTAATCGGAGAATAGTTTGGTCAAATTCTTTATAAACTGACTCCTAGATGTAATACAAACTAACATCTTCACAATCTTCTTTTCCTGTACGATGCATTCTGAAGTGTTGAAGTGAATTTTTATTCTAACAATTGAAACTCTTTAGCCAAACATTGCTTTGCCTTGAGTGGACATCTTAGAAACAATAAAGAGTTTAACAAATTTATGATTTAAGGAAGCAGACATAACACTAATAGGAGCTGTATCCCGTTACAGCAGCGACCACTGTGTTTATCGCTAGCTGGTCTTGTTCAAAGCAAAATTGATAAACGATAAATGTTTAAAAATAGACAAGTCTGGACAAATAACTAAAAGTGCAAGCAATAAAATATGAATATTTGGTAAAATATTGTTGACAGCAGATTTGATGGTGTCAGCTTGACGTATTGCCAAGTTCAGTCTACTCTGTAATCCGATATACATACAGATAGGGTACCTCAGTTGGGTCACATTTTAATCTCCCCTCTATTTTTCGATCCCCCCCCTCCTTTCCCCTTTCTTTTCCTTTCCTTTTCCTTCCTTCCTTCCTTCATTCCTTCCTTCCTTCCTTCATTCCTGCCTTTCTTTTCTTCTTTTTTCTTCACATTCGGTTTCAGCAGCTCATATTTGAGACCTAGTTTGCCATGTTCTTCTATCCCCATTCTCTACCCCACAAGAAACTACCTCAGCCTGTTGCAAGAGCTTCTCTACTCCACAAGAAACTACCTCAGCCTGTTGCCAGAACTTCTCTACCCCACAAGAAACTAACTCAGTCTGTTGCCAGAACTTCTCTACCCCACAAGAAACTAACTCAGCCTGTTGCCAGAACTTCTCTACCCCACAAGAAACTACCTCAGCCTGTTGCCAGAACTTCTCTACCCCACAAGAAACTACCTCAGCTTGTTGCCAGAGCTTCTCTACTCCACAAGAAACTACCTCAGCCTGTTGCCAGAACTTCTCTACCCCACAAGAAAATAACTCAGCCTGTTACCAGAACTTCTCTACCCCACAAGAAACTAACTCAGCCTGTTGCCAGAACATCTCTACCCCACAAGAAACTACCTCTGCCTGTTGCCAGAACTTCTCTACCCCACAAGAAACTAACTCAGTCTGTTGCCAGAACCTCTCTACCCCACAAGAAACTAACTCAGTCTGTTGCCAGAACTTCTCTACCCCACAAGAAACTACCTCAGTCTGTTGCCAGAACTTCTCTACCCCACAAGAAACTACCTCAGCCTGTTCCCAGAGCTGCCGCTTGGAGGCGACATCGCCTCTTGGCTGCTGGTTACTGCCAGTTCATTCACAACTACTTCTTCTGTCCGGTTTAGTAAAATGAACTTCAATATAGATCTAATAGAACATCTACCTTCAATCAACACTGAGGTCTGTAAAACTATCCGATGATAAGTAAAAAAAAGTACGATGATTCAAGTATTCGTATCGCAACATCTTCGCTGATTTGCTGAACAGAGATATAAGGAATTCAAATGACATACAGTTGTCATTTTCTAGTGGTTCAGTTATGTGTCATCCGATTGGCGAATTACAAAATTATTAAAGTTAAGTCACGTGACTTTAATTTAACATCAGTTGACCTATTTCCAAATTGGTGCTGTTGTTCAGGAGTATTGACAAGAAAACAATATTACTGCCGCTGTCTACAAATGTCAATACTCGATAGTGTTAAAATAATATTTTAAAATTGTTTATACTTTTATCAGTTATAAAGAATTTGACAAAACTCAACAAAACGATTCTCTGATTACCCCCCCCCCCCCCCCCCCCCTGTCCCTTGCCCGGCCCGCAATTCCGCAGAACAAAAACACAAAATAATAAATACAAAATTTAAAAAAATCAGAATCAAAATCAAATAAATACAAATATAATAAAACCATTTCATAAGTATCTATCTCTTTGAAAATGGTTGGCGAGGACTGACATAGACATGATTAATAATATGAAGATGAATATAATTGAGTTGTCTCCAATTTTGTTTCTGAAAATATTAACATTTTATCTAATCATGTCTTTAGGTAAAACAGCCAGGACATACATTCTAAACAGTGGCACAGACCTATTTCAGATTTGGCACGACATGTCGAAAGTGTCAGGAACACATTTCTAATCTGGCAATAAACGTTTACAGATGCAGAGACTACTTTCTGATCTGGGAAGAAACGTCCACAGAGGCAGAGACTACTTTGTGATCTGGGAAGAAACGTCCACAGAGGCAGAGACTACTTTCTGATCTGGGAAGAAACGTCCACAGAGGCAGAGACTACTTTGTGATCTGGGAAGAAACGTCCACAGAGGCAGAGACTACTTTCTGATCTGGGAAGAAACGTCCACAGAGGCAGAGACTACTTTCTGATCTGGGAAGAAACGTCCACAGAGACAGAGACTACTTTCTGATCTGGGAAGAAACGTCCACAGAGGCAGAGACTACTTTCTGATCTGGGAAGAAACGTCCACAGAGGCAGAGACTACTTTCTGATCTGGGAAGAAACGTCCACAGAGACAGAGACTACTTTCTGATCTGGGAAGAAACGTCCACAGAGACAGAGACTACTTTCTGATCTGGGAAGAAACGTCCACAGAGGCAGAGACTACTTTCTGATCTGGGAAGAAACGCCCACAGAGGCAGAGACTACTTTCTGATCTGGGACGAAACGTCCACAGAGACAGACTACTTTCTGATCTAGGAAGAAACGTTCACAGAGGCAGAGACTATTTTCTGATCTGGAAAGAAACGTCCATACTGGCAGAAACTATTTTCTGATCTCGCAAAGAATGTTCAGAAATGGTTCTAGAAACGCCGGTCTATCCCGATCCAGGTAAGTGAGACAATGGTGTACGACTAACCAATCATTGATCTAACATTATTTCAGCTCCACGTTCACAACTTTCTCTGATATCCATTCATGTCCAGACCTTTGTCTGATATCCAGTCATGGCCAGAACTTTGTCTGATATCCAGTCATGTCCAGACCTTTGTCTGATATCCAGTCATGTCCAGACCTTTGTCTGATATCCAGTCATGTCCAAATCTTTGTATGATATCCAGTCATGTCCAGAACTTTGTCTGATATCCAGTCATCTCCAGACCTTTGTCTGATATCCAGTCATGTCCAGACCTTTGTCTGATATCCAGTCATGTCCAGACCTTTGTCTGATATCCAGTCATGTCCAAACCTTTGTCAGTATCCATTCATGTCCAGAACTTTGTTAGATATCCAGTCATGTCCAGAACTGTGTCTGATATCCAGTCATGTCCAGAACTTTGTCTGATATCCATTCATGTCCAGAACTTTGTCTGATATCCAGTCATGTCCAGAACTTTGTCTGATTTCCAGTCATGTCCAGAACTTTGTCTGATATCCAGTCATGTCCAGAACTTTGTCTGATATCCAGAACTTTGTCTGATATCCAGTCATGTCCAGAACTTTGTCTGATATCCAGTTATGTCCAGACCTTTGTCTGATATCCAGTCATGTCCAGAACTTTGTCTGATATCCAGTCATGTCCAGAACTTTTTCTGATATCCAGTTATGTCCAGACCTTTGTCTGATATCCATTCATGTCCAGAAATTTGTCGATTTCGAAAACTGTGCTAGAACACCGTACACAAGATCGACATGTATGTATGATGAATATATCCCCATAACGTGGACAGATTGCTCACCATGTACCCACATATGTCAACTCAGATCATGAATAACCTTTGACCTAACAGCAGCTATTGGCACCCTACAGCTCTTTGGCTGGTTCGGCACAGCCGACAATAAAGTCCACATTCCGGAGTATCATATCTTCTGGTCTTCGGTGGTCGTGACTTACTAGGTCGTCGTGGTCCTGACTTACTAGGTTATCGTGGTCCTGACTTACTAGTTCCTGGATGGTCCTAACTTACTAGGTCCTCGGTGGTCCTAACTTACTAGGTCGTCGTGGTCCTAACTTACTAGGTCGTCGTGGTCCTAACTTACTAGGTCGTCGTGGTCCTAACTTACTAGGTCGTCGTCGTCCTAACTTACAAGGTCGTCGTGGTCCTCGATGGTCATAATGTACTAGGTCCTCGGTGGTCCTAACTTACTAGGTCGTCGTGGTCCTAACTTACTAGGTCGTCGTGGTCCTCGATGGTCATAACTTACTAGGTCCTCGGTGGTCCTAACTTACTAGGTCGTCGTGGTCCTAACTTACTAGGTCGTCGAGGCCCTAACTTATTAGGTCGTCGTGGTCCTAACTTACTAGGTCGTCGTGGTCCTAACTTACTAGGTCGTCGTGGTCCTCGATGGTCATAACTTACTAGGTCGTCGTGGTCCTAACTTACTAGGCCGTCGTGGTCCTCGATGGTCATAACTTACTAGGTCCTCGGTGGTCCTAACTTACTAGGTCGTCGTGGTCCTAACTTACTAGGTCGTCGTGGTCCTAACTTACTAGGTCGTCGTGGTCCTCGATGGTCATAACTTACTAGGTCGTCGTTGTCCTAACTTACTAGGTTATCGTGGTCCTGACTTACTAGTTCCTGCATGGTCCTAACTTACTAGGTCCTCGGTGGTCCTAACTTACTAGGTCGTCGTGGTCCTCGATGGTCATAACTTACTAGGTCCTCGGTGGTCCTAACTTACTAGGTCGTCGTGGTCATAACTTACTAGGTCGTCGTGGTCCTGACTTACTAGGTCCTCGGTGGTCCTACCTTACTAGATTATCGTAGTCCTGACTTACTAGGTCGTCGTGGTCCTGACTTACTAGGTTATCGTAGTCCTGACTTACTAGGTCGTCGTAGTCCTGACTTACTATGTTATCGTATCGTGGTCCTAACTTACTAGGTCCTCGGTGGTCCTAACTTACTAGGTTGTCGTGGTCCTAACTTAGTAGGTTATCGTGGTCCTCATTTACTAGGTCATAGTGGTCCTAACTTACTAGGTCGTCGTGGTCCTAACTTACTAGGTTATCGTGGTCCTCATTTACTAGGTCATAGTGGTCCTAACTTACTAGGTCGTCGTGGTCCTAACTTACTAGGTTATCGTGGTCCTCATTTACTAGGTCCTCGGTGGTTCTAACTTACTAGGTCCTCCGTGGTTCTAACTTACTAGGTCCTCCGTGGTTCTAACTTACTAGGTCCTCCGTGGTTCTAACTTACTAGGTCCTCCGTGGTTCTAACTTACTAGGTCCTCCGTGGTTCTAACTTACTAGGTCCTCCGTGGTTCTAACTTACTAGGTCCTCGGTGGTTCTAACTTACTAGGTCGTCGTGGTCCTAACTTACTAGGTCCTCCGTGGTTCTAACTTACTAGGTCCTCCGTGGTTCTAACTTACTAGGTCCTCCGTGGTTCTAACTTACTAGGTCCTCCGTGGTTCTAACTTACTAGGTCCTCCGTGGTTTTAACTTACTAGGTCCTCCGTGGTTTTAACTTACTAGGTCCTCGGTGGTTCTAACTTACTAGGTCCTCCGTGGTTCTTACTAGCTCCTCCGTGGTCCTAACGTACTAGGTCCTCCTTGGTTCTAACTTGCTAGGTCCTCCGTGGTTCTAACTTACTAGGTCCTCGGTGGTTCTAACTTACTAGGTCGTCGTGCTCTTAACTTACTAGCTCCTCCGTGGTCCTAACTTACTAGGTCCTACGTGGATCTAACTTACTAGGTCCTAGGTGGTTCTAACTTACTAGGTCGTCGTGGTTCTAACTTACTAGGTCCTCCGTGGTTCTAACTTACTAGGTCCTCCGTGGTTCTAACTTACTAGGTCCACGGTGGTTCTAACTTACTAGGTCGTCGTGGTCCCAACTTAGTAGGTCCTCGGTGGTTCTAACTTACTAGGTCGTCGGTGGTTCTAACTTACTAGGTCCTCGGTGGTCCTAACTTACTAGGTTATCGTGGTCCTGACTTACTAGTTCCTGGATGGTCCTAACTTACTAGGTCCTCGGTGGTCCTAACTTACTAGGTCGTCGTGGTCCTAACTTACTAGGTTATCGTGGTCCTGACTTACTAGTTCCTGGATGGTCCTAACTTACTAGGTCCTCGGTGGTCCTACCTTACTAGGTCCTCGGTGGTCCTACCTTACTAGGTTATCGTAGTCCTGACTTACTAGGTCGTCGTGGTCCTGACTTACTAGGTTATCGTAGTCCTGACTTACTAGGTCGTCGTAGTCCTGACTTACTATGTTATCGTATCGTGGTCCTAACTTACTAGGTCCTCGGTGGTCCTAACTTACTAGGTTGTCGTGGTCCTAACTTACTAGGTTATCGTGGTCCTCATTTACTAGGTCATAGTGGTCTTAACTTACTAGGTCGTCGTGGTTCTAACTTACTAGGTCGTCGTGGTTCTAACTTACTAGGTCGTCGTGGTTCTAACTAATAACTCAATCAAATGCGCAATTGGTTGGTGTAGTACTGCACGGTTTATATAAATTGTGACAAAGTAGCCGGGAAACAAATATGTGTAGCATTTTGGTCATCAACCTATGGCCATTTACACTTCTTTACACCTGCATGAGGACCGGTTGGCAGAACGGATTGGGTCTCAGACTTTGACAACGAGAATATGCGTTCAAATCTTTTGTATGTCATATGCTGTATTTTATATCAGGTGTAAAATGAACACACAACCTGCACAGTTCATGGTTACTTCAGAGAAAAGTGGCCACTGTTCCTCAGCTTTGCAAGGTCTCGTGTGGACATCAGTAATAGGCTTCAATACCCTAGCGATAGTTTTATAGTATCACAACCTTCATTTAAAATAAGGCGAGGCTGCGAAGGTAATGGGCTTCAATACCCTAGCGATAGTTTTATAGTATCACAACCTTCATTTAAAATAAGGCGAGGCTGCGAACGGTAATGGGCATTCAAATCAACTATAACAATCACCTACATACATGGCCAGATTCCTCGGTATCACAACAGGAAGAATCAGAATATTTTCCGAGATGAATACCGTCATCAGGTCAGGTCATCACGTAACCGGTGATGTCGTTGGGGCACACATCAAGACATTCTCACAACCCCACGCCACCCTTCTCTGTCAGCGGCCGCTGCCTGTGCCTCTTCCGGTCGGAGATTGGTCCATTCTTTTATTTTGTCCTCCCACCTCTTTTTGGGACGGCCTATTCGTCGTCTGCCTTGCGCCTTTCCGTGGAGGATCGTATTTGCAAGACCATTTGATCTCGATATGTGACCGTACCAAGACCATTTGATCTCGATATGTGACCGTACCAAGACCATTTGATCTCGATATGTGACCGTACCAAGACCATTTGATCTTGGTATGTGACCGTACCAAGACCATTTGATCTCGATATGTGACCGTACCAAGACTATTTGATCTCGATATGTGACCGTACCAAGACCATTTGATCTCGATATGTGACCGTACAAAGACCATTTGATCTCGATATGTGACCGTACCAAGACCATTTGATCTCGATATGTGACCGTACCAAGACCATTTGATCTCGATATAAGACCGTACAAAGCGAGTTTCCTTCTATTGACAGTTGCCAAGAGGTCTTCAAAATGCCCTATTGCTGTTTTAAGTCTCGTATTTCCTCATTTGTAACTCGATCTTTGTACGTGACGTTTAAAAGTCTTAGGAAACATCTCATCCCCAATGCCTCTATCCTTCGCTGAAGATCAGTTGCAAATGTCTACGTCTCACAACCACAGAGGAATATTGACAGGTTATTTGTTATTATTTATAATTGTGTTATTTGTTTCCGTCGCGAATTGTTTACTGTCATACCTCGTGCCCATTCAATATTCATCCAAATGGATTTGTTGCTAACAATAACTGCATCTAACCAGGTCTTCGTCAGACATTAGAGTATGCAGGAAGTCGTGTATTTCCTCATTAGCGTGTCATACTTCTCTGACTGGCTGTACGGGAGCCATGGATTTCCTCATTAGTGCGTCTCACTTCTCTGACTGGTTTTGCTGTTCTAAACAGGAGTTGATGATTTCTGACACCGATCTGCTTTTGGGAGTCCTACTTGACTTTGAGAATAATAATGTACATCCAAGGATTGACAGACGAAATGTTTAGGATTGCATGTCAAATCAACGAAGAAGCCTGGCGAAATTAAACACTTGTGTAATGTTACTATTGCTTAAATGGGTGGGTCACAGAAAATCAACGAATTTAACAGTTGTCACTTAACAAACACCTATTTGCTTATTTGTTAGTTGGGCGTCCATGTTTGCACCAGCGTGCACTAGCACTGCATCCAATGTTAACGGGGAAGTGTTACCAGTTAATAGTTTGACGCTGGAAACCGGTTGGACAGCAGCCAGACATTATGAACAAAACTGACAGTAGCTACTGTGACTTGCTTGTTGTCCGTCAAGAGTCTTGAGTTCTGTGACCGGTCATAGAGTTTATTGATCGACCAGTTTCTGATGTCCTGGTCGGTTTCTAAGCGTCTGTTCATTCCTTTATTTATACGTTCTCATACCGTCAATAATATTTGCAGTGAGCCATTGCCAAATCCCGGGATCAAATGGGTATCGCTAGAGAAACGTTGTGTGTCCGTAAGACATCTTGGCCATATCAGACAGTCGATAACAGCACTTGTCCGCTGCCCAGCAGGAGACTTCAGTCCCGGCAGGTTAAGCTGATTAGCGTCCGACAAGCTCATGATGATGGCTGCCATTTATACATCTGCCCAGTCGTCTATTTGCGCTTTATCGCAACGTCAGCCCTATTTGCAGTAATGAGTCCATCGTCTAACAGATGGTCCAACACATCATCTAACAGATGGTCCAAAAGATGGTCTAACAGATGGTCCAAAAGATGGTCCAAAAGATGGTCTAACAGATGGTCAAACAGATGGTCCAAAAGATGGTCTAACAGATGGTCTAACAGATGGTCTAACAGATGGTCTAACAGATGATCTAACAGATGGTCCAACAGATGGTCCAACATATGGTCTAACAGATGATCTAACGGATGGTCTAACAGATGATCTAACGGATGGTCTAACAGATGATCTAACGGATGGTCTAACATATGGAGCAGCCCTGCTCGAACAACTGAGTGGTTTGTTCATTCATTATTACTGGGCACGGTTTCTGTGTACCGCAATCTTCAAAATTGATTTATATGTGAAATATATACATCATTACGAACGCTTTTCCCCCCATTCTGTTAATGGGCAAACAGATAAATCTCCGCCTTGTGTGAGAGAGAACCAATCAAAACATTTGATATTCATCGGGGTCAACCAGGGACGTAGAGGTCATACGACTGTTGCACCACTTAGTAACTTAATGAATGGACTTAATTGTAAGATAGATGTCTGTTTTATGTGTTTATTCTCGTACTTCAAAGAGTGATAGAAAGTACCACTGTATGTATCGTGTCTTGTCTTATCCACTTGTGCCGTTAGGCGACGTGGGAAGCCACAGTTTTCTGTCCAGGGCCAGACACACCGCTGAAGTCGTCGTTTTCACATGACGATTTAGAGTATCCGCAATAATTTTCTATCCATCTGGTTCTCGGTCTGCCATGAATATGAAAGCCCAAATGTCGTATGTTAAATGCGCGCAGGGATAGTTGGTCAGGTTGCATTGTCAGTAGATGGCCGAACCACCTTATGTTCTCCCTGTCCATATATTCGGTGCATGACCTTACTTTAACTATTCTTCTCACATCTTCATTGGGCGTTCTGTCTCTCCTTGTAAAGTTCATGATGTCCCGGAGGGATCTCATCTCTCAGGTCGTGAGTTTTCTCTCTAGAGATTTTGCTAGTCCACGTTTGGCACTGGTAACGCAGAGTTGACACGGATAAACTATTGATCAGCAGCCTTTTTGTGGACATGCCTATGTTAGAGATTTTCAATATTGGTGACATCTGGTATAATAGCCTTCACGTTTGGACACCGTATCTCAATTCTTCAATCTAAACCTCCATCCTGTGTCGAAAACACTGCCCAAGTACTTGACCTCAATCTCTCTATCTAAACCTCCATCCTGTGTCGAAAACACTGCCCAAGTACTTGAATTCTTACACTCGTTTTATCTTGGTCTAGTTTACTGTGATGTTCATGTTTGCGTACTAACGCAGACACACACACACACATGCACAAAAACACACGCACACGCACACGCGGGCACACACACACACACGCGCGCGCGCATACACACGCACTCACGAATGTATGTAGCGCTGACTTGTCTGGAATGACGGTCAGGTTTGGTAGTTTGAATATTCGAACAATGAACCAACAGAGAAAGGCTGCACACATGGCAGCGGCGATGAAGAAGTACACTATTGATATTCTTGGATTGGCTAGAACAAGATTCCTACCAGCTGAGAAGATAACATTGAGTAGGTGAGAAATGCTGTTGTTCTCAAGACAATCTGAAGATGGGGGCCCACCAGACCTTCAGCTGTGCCCCTTAATCTACCAAAGGAAAGTTAAATGACTCTTACAGAATTGGAGGCAGTAGGATCTTTAATGATATTAGCTACTTTCAAAACTACTAAAATGATCAAAAGTAGGGAGACCCGCACCCTCCCCTCCCCTATCAAAAAAAAAAAAGAAACAATTGAATACTTTTTAAGCACGTCATGTTTTTTTAGGCTGTTCACTGAGAGCATGTATGTATTTTGGTTGTCCATGTATAGATATGATTTGTTTGTGTGTAGAGACATAAATGGATAAAGAACTTGTTGGTGTTAATGCTTTTGTTGTTTACGTATCAGTTTATGAGATAAAAACAGATGAATGTGACAAATAATAACGGCAAGAACATTCTGTTTTGAGATTTGCCCATTTGTCAGGGAATCAGGACCTTCAGATTTTGTTTTGAGATTTGCCCATTTGTCAGGGAATCAGGACCTTCGGATTCTGTTTTGAGATTTGCCCATTTGTCAGGGAATCAGGACCTTCTGATTTTGTTTTGAGATTTGCCCATTTGTCAGGGAATCAGGACCTTCGGATTCTGTTTTGAGATTTGCCCATTTGTCAGGGAATCAGGACCTTCGGATTTTGTTTTGAGATTTGCCCATTTAACAGGGAATCAGGACGTTCGGATTTTGAAAATCGTCACAGAACACCAATAGCGTTTCTTACACGATTTTCATATCTGCTATTTTCCCTTACAAATGTATTTAAAACAGCTAAATAAACTTAAAACAGATCTATCTCAGGAAAATATGTTGCATCAGCTTACCTTCATCACTCTTGTTTACATCTACAATGACGGCATTGCTTATATTTAGAATAAATTCCTCGGTTGTTTCAACCGGTGTAAATGTACGACAATGGTCGTGAATAGTTTTGTTATCGCCCGGTGTATTTTCCTTCCGTTAGTGGAGGTGCGACCGTTTATTTGTGACGTAATAACTCCGCGCGAGTGCTAAAGGCATTATTCAATGGTATGCATCAACCACTGACAATGTGGACCCTGCGCTTGAACAATTAGACTCCAGACTTTCAAACGTCATGGAAACAAATTAAGATGAAAGAAGTAACGATTTTGATTAAAGGCCTAAACACTGAGGTTAAAAACAATAATATATGTTTTGAAGAGATCATGAACAAACATGGAATTAAAGAGATCATGAACAAACATGGAATTGTAGAGATCATGAACAAATATGAAATTGAAGAGATCATGAAAAAACATGGAATTCAAGAGATCATGAACAAACATGGAATTCAAGAGATCATGAACAAACATGGAATTGAGGAGATCAGGAACAAACATCAAATTGAAGAGATCAGGAACAATCATGGAATTGAGGAGATCATGAACAAACACAGAATTGATGAGATCATGAATAAACATGGAATTTAAGAGATCATGAACAAACATGAAATTGAAGAGATCATGAACAAACATGGAATTGAGGAGATCATGAACAAACATAGAATTAATGAGATCATGAACAAACATGGAATCAA
The DNA here is from genome assembly GCA_036924085.1 of Ariolimax columbianus. NCBI lineage: Eukaryota > Metazoa > Mollusca > Gastropoda > Stylommatophora > Arionidae > Ariolimax > Ariolimax columbianus. Next base: position 43,661,693 of record JAVGWX010000016.1, read on the forward strand.
AGAGATCATGAACAAACATGGAATTAAAGAGATTATGAACAAACATGGAATTGAAGAGGTCATGAACAAACATGGAATTGAAGAGATCACGAACAAACATGGAATTGAAGAGATCATGAACAACCATGTAATTCAAGAGATCATGAACAAACATGCAATTGAAGAGATCATGAACAAACATGGAATTAAAGAGATCGTGAACAAACATGGAATTAAAGAGATCATGAACAAACATGGAATTAAAGAGATCATGAACAACCATGGAATTCAAGAGATCATGAACAAACATGGAATTAAAGAGATCATGAACAAACATGGAATTGAAGAGATCATGAACAAACATGGAATTAAAGAGATCATGAACAACCATGGAATTCAAAAGATCATGAACAAACATGGAATTGAAGAGATCATGAACAAACATGGAATTATAGAGATCATGAACAAACATGGAATTGAAGAGATCATGAACAAACATGGAATTGAAGAGATCATTAACAAACATCAAATTGAAGAGATCATGAACAACCATGGAATTGAAGAGATCACGAACAAACATCAAATTATAGAGATCATGAACAAACATGGAATTGAAGAGATCATGAACAAACATGGAATTGAAGAGATCATTAACAAACATCAAATTGAAGAGATCATGAACAACCATGGAATTGAAGAGATCACGAACAAACATCAAATTAAAGAGATCATGAACAAACATGGAATTGAAGAGATCATGAACAAACATGGAATTGAAGAGATCATGAAAAAACATGGAATTGAAGAGATCATGAACAAACATGGAATTCTTCTTCTTCTTCTTCTTCTTACACAGTCAGACAGTAACCATTATTTTTTCGAAAAAAGCGGCGGTCATCCTGAGACTCTCGCCACTACCATAGAGCTTGTCTTGCAGTTCCACTGGTAATGGCCACATCTGCTCTCTCTGATCCTCGTATGTCGGGCAGTTCTGCAGCAGATGTTCAGTGGTCATTTTACCAGTACCGCACGGGCATTCGTCGGTACTCCCTATCTTCAATTTGTTGAATAGGTGGTACCTCAGTCTGTTGTGGCCAGTGCGAAGTCTGAAGACAACGACCTGCTCTCTTCGGTTCAACTGGTAATAGGCATCGTTTTTGGTGTAACCAGTATGTTCGGTTTCCCATTTGGTCATGTATCTGGCTTTGATAAGCCGTTTTGACTCTTCGTACGTCATACTGGTATCTGTTTGTTGTAGCCTTGCACCTTCTTTTGCCAGTCTGTCTGCCTCCTCGTTGCCTTGGATGTTGCAGTGTGATGGGACCCACTGTACCACTACCCTTTTTGGTGCGGACTGCTGGCACAGTTTGCAGAGTGCTGCTCTTAAGTCATTAAGCTCAGTGTTTTTCTGGCTTTTTAGCGCTGTGACTACGGCGAGAGCATCTGTCAGCAGGACTATATGGCTCTCATTTTCACTGTGTGTTACCATTTCTTCCACTGCCGCCCTCAGTGCCTCTGTCTCCGCTCTGAAATTGCTTGTGTACTTACCAGTAGCGAATGACAGTGTTATTTTTCTGCCATTTGGTAGGTTCAGGAATGCTCCTGCCCCTCCGTTCTGTGTAGTGTTTGTTACAGAACCGTCGGTGTATGCATGGGTCCAGTCCATGCTTGGGTAGCTTTTCGTTATGAAGCTTAGGGTAGTGTCTCTCCTTTCTTTTTCAGTCTGGCAGTTTTTGTTTGCAATACCTGGTATATTTTCTACCACCTCTGGAAATATATCCTGCCTCCAAGTAGGTTTTCGTACAGTAGTGATGGGTTTTGGTGTTGTTAGTGCGTTTATGGGATCTTCGTGCATCTTTGCTTTGGCTATTTCTGCAAAGTTTCTCCGCTTTAGTTTCCCATTTCCCAGATTGTTTAGTCTCTGGTACATTGGATGGTCCGTCAGTCTTCGGAGTTTCTCTGACTGCAGCTGGGCTCTGCAGTCTCTTCTATCGGTCATGGATTGCAGTTTTGTAATCTTTTCAAGTTCTACAATTGGCGTTGACTTCATGCCACCTGTTATAATTCTCATGGCTTGGTTTTGAAGTTTGTTAACTTTATCGAAGTTCGCCTTCGCTGCTGTTGTCCATGCCGCAATGCCATACTCGAGAACTGGTCTCACTCTTCCAGTGTACAGTTTCTTTAGTATGCCTTCGTCTGCTCCCCAGCTTGTGCCAGCAAGTTTCCTCATGATCGCCATTCTTTCTCTGGCTTTCATTCGGTTTCTCTCAATCTGACTTTTCCATGTCATGCGCCGATCAAATGTGACTCCCAGATAGGTTGGGTTGTCGTTTGGCTGCAGGATTTTGCCATTTAGACTTAATTTGGTACTTTGGGGTTTTAATGAGAGCGAGAATATTGTGCACGTGGTTTTCTCCTCGTTTATTTTGACCAGCCATGAGTTCGCCCACTCTTCCAGCAATGTTAGGGCCTGCTGCATCCGATTTCTGGCTATGGTGAGATTCTTTTCAGAGGTCCACATAGCCAGATCGTCTGCAAACATTGAGCTATGGACTCTCCTTGGTATATTCTCTGTAATGTCGTTTATATATACCAGGAAGAGTGTGGGTGACAGTACTCCCCCTTGGGGTACTCCCTGCTCGAGTGTCACCTTCTTGCTCATCTGCCCTTGTACTAGGACTCTGGCCGTTCTTTGTTTGAGGTAGTGGTTGATCCACCTGTACATTTGCCCACAAACATCTCTTCTTCTTAGCTTGACTCTAAGTCCGTCTGTCCAGACTTTGTCAAATGCCTTTTCCAGATCCACCCAAACTGCTACTGTGTGTTTCTGTGCCTGGTAGGCATCTGCTATTTCCTGGGCTATAAGGATGACCTGGTCCTCGGGGATCTGTGCTGTCTAAAGCCGGCTTGCTGTGGAATTAGTATTCGTTTTTCTTCCAGATGCCACATCAGTCTGGTGTTTATCATACGTTCCATCAGCTTGCCGACACAGCTCAGTAGGCTTATGGGTCTGTATCCATTTGGATCTGTTTTGTCCTTTCCTGTTTTTGGTACTGGTACCAGTACTGCGTCTTTCCATGCCTGGGGTACAATTCCCCTTTTCCAGCTTTGGTTCAGGACCGCTAGCAGTTTCCTCTTCGCTGTTTGGCCCAGCCCCATCAGCCAAACATGGAATTAAAGAGATCGTGAACAAACATGGAATTAAAGAGATCATGAACAAACATGGAATTAAAGAGATCATGAACAACCATGGAATTCAAGAGATCATGAACAAACATGGAATTAAAGAGATCATGAACAAACATGGAATTGAAGAGATCATGAACAAACATGGAATTAAAGAGATCATGAACAACCATGTAATTCAAAAGATCATGAACAAACATGGAATTGAAGAGATCATGAATAAACATGGAATTATAGAGATCATGAACAAACATGGAATTGAAGAGATCATGAACAAACATGGAATTGAAGAGATCATTAACAAACATCAAATTGAAGAGATCATGAACAATCATGGAATTGAAGAGATCACGAACAAACATCAAATTAAAGAGATTATGAACAAACATGGAATTGAAGAGGTCATGAACAAACATGGAATTGAAGAGATCACGAACAAACATGGAATTGAAGAGATCATGAACAACCATGGAATTGAAGAGATCATTAACAAACATGGAATTGAGGAGATCATGAACAAACATTGAATTGATGAGATCATGAATAAACATGGAATTGAAGAGATCATGAACAAACATGGAATTGAAGAGATCATGAAAAAACATGGAATTGAAGAGATCATGAACAAACATGGAATTCAAGAGATCATGAACAAACATGGAATTGAAGAGGTATTGAACAAACATGGAATTGAAGAGATCATGAACAAACATGTAATTGAAGAGATCATGAAAAAACATGGAATTAAAGAGATCATGAACAAACATGGAATTCAAGAGATCATGAACAAACATGGAATTGAAGAGATCATGAACAAACTTGGAATTCAAGAGATCATGAACAAATATGGAATTTAAGAGATCATGAACAAACATGGAATTGAAGAGATCATTAAAATAACATGGAATTAAAGAGATCACGAACAAACATGGAATTGAAGAGATCATGAACAAACATCAAATTGAAGAGATCATGAACAAACATGGAATTTATGAGATCATGAACAAATATGGAATTGATGAGATCATGAACAAACATAGAATTGAAGAGATCATGAACAAACATCAAATTGAAGAGATCATGAACAAACATGGAATCGGAGTTAGAAATGATGTTAGCGAGCTTTTGTCGGAACTTTTGTACCTGAAAATATGTGGTGTTTGGTAGCGGCATGTTTGCCCATAGAAGAACGCACAATACAAGATTGGTATCACCAGACCATAGGACATACATCAAGGTTGACTGTGTCTGTTAAAAAGCAAGTTCACATTATCATTACAAGATGTAAAAGTATGTAGAATGAAGACGTCACTTGTCCACCATTTTCTGACAGTTGAAGTGGAGTGGACGCGTGGCTTCAGACTTCTATTTTCTGATAGTCGAAGTGGAGTGGACGCGTGGCTTCAGACTTCTATTTTCTGACAGTCGAAGTGGAGTGGTCGCGTGGCTTCAGACTTCTATTTTCTGATAGTCGAAGGGGAGTGGACGCGTGGCTTCAGACTTCTATTTTCTGACAGTTGAAGTGGAGTGGACGCGTGGTTTCAGACTTCCATTTTCTGAGTGGACGCGTAGAAAGTATACAATAGCATGTGCCCACAGACAGAACTTCAACTTGGGATTCCGTAGGAGCATGGAAGGACAGGATACATTTAAAGTTATGTTATCCGATATCTAGAAGATACTGATGAGCATTGACAACTGATAATATATTTATAGAACGGGAGTTATTGGACGGGACTTATTGGACGGGACTTATTGGACGGGACTTATTGGACGGGACTTATTGGACGGGACTTATTGGACTGGACGTATTGGACGGGACTTTTTGGACTGGACTTATTGGACTTGTCTTATTGGACTGGACTTATTGGAACGTTTAGGGTAAAAAATACCCCCACAACAAGCCATAGATGACAGTAGAGATTACAACAAAGACAAAGGAATGACAACTGACGACAAAACCAAAAGTAATTAAGGAACGGCTAAGGAAATATACACTGAAGAAAGAAAACCATCAGAAGAGACAAGATAAATTTCATTCATGATATGGCAAGATAGACAGAGCAAGCTGTGGAGAGAAGAAATATGAACAAATGCAATAACACGAAGAAACGAAAAAGGAAATAAGACAAGTAAATGTCTTGATTCAAGATAAGGAAAGGAATTTGCTTAGCAGATGAAGAGATGGTTAGATTATTTCTCTGAACTTTTGAATAGACCCGTGCTATCAAATGTGCCAGACATTCCCTCTCAGTTGCGGAAGTGCAAGTTCATTGCAAAACACAGAACAGAGAAGACATTAAGAACGCATTAGTGCGTCTGGGATATACTAATACAATTAACAGAGATAGTATCTCAGGAGAAGCAATTAAGACATCGAGACTTTAACAGAAAAATGATACGAATTTATTTGGAAGGTTCTGGGAGAGAGAAATATACAAGCCGACTGGACAGAGCGCCACTTGGTCAAGTTGCAGAAAAAGGGAGACATGCAATAATGCACAACATATCGAGTGATCATGTTATTATCAGTGACTGGAAACTATTGAACATGATCAGATTAAAATAGGCTAATGATAAACATTTGAGAGAAGAAGTAGAAGGCAATAGGTCATGTACAAGTGAGATCACTACACTTAGAATACAAGTGAAGAAACGGGGAAGGAACACAGCAATTTATGAAAAGACATTTGACAGCTTCGACAGAGATTGACCGCTTAGACAAAGATTGACCGCTTGGACAAAGATTACCAGCTAAGACAAAGATTGACCGCTTAGACAAAGATTGACCGCTTAGACAGAGATTGACCGCTTAGACAGAGATTGACCGCTAGACAGAGATTACCAGCTTAGACAAAGATTGACCGCTTAGACAGAGATTGACCGCTTAGACAGAGATTACCAGCTTAGACAAAGATTGACCGCTTAGACAGAGATTGACCGCTTAGACAGAGATTACCAGCTTCGACAGAAGTCCGTCTGGAAGTCGCTCAGACGCTGTGAAATGCTCCTAACAATAATTAAGAAAACACGAAACTGCGAAATGTGAAGTGATACATGATGGTCAGCTTTCTATGCACTTTGAGATTAGAACTGGTGTAGGACAGAATGAAACAAACATGAGATATTCTTGGTTTGGAGGGCGATCGACAACATCATCACTGCCCACGGGATTAATGTCACCCTGGAATGGATCCCTGGACATAGCGGGCAATAAAGAAACGAAATGACTGACAGATTGGCAGAAACAGGATCCTAGAAACAACAATTGGATAGACCCTGCAGTAACCACACAGCAAAACGAATTATAAAGAATAATACCAGGGAAATCTGGATGAACATGTGGGCGACGGGAACAACAGGTGGGCGACGGGAACAACAGGTGGGCGACGGGAACAACAGGTGGGCGACGGGAACAACAGGTGGGCGACGGGAACAACAGGTGGGCGACGGGAACAACAGGTGGGCGACGGAAACAACAGGACGCAGTGTATTAGCGAAATGTCACAGTAAAAAAGTAATGGTCACTATAAATAAACTACATAGAAGATATCAGAGTCTCATCTTTCAGTTCCGAACAGAACATACCAGAGTCAATAGCCACTTGAACCGCATCAATCCCCAGCACCTGCCCTTGTGCAGACATTGCTCTCATCCTGATGAAACAGTTCGACACCTACTCATTGAGTGCACAGCACTTGCGGACATGAGTAAAAGATTCTTACAAGTACTGCCGACAATTGCCAACACTGTACGGAGCAGTGACACAACTGTATTAGAATGGCATTGGGCTGTCAAGAGCAGGCTTGCTCAACAGCTATGGGATAACAACAACAACAAGAACAACAACCAACAACTAGAACAACAACCAACAACTAGAACAACAACCAACAACTAGAACAACAACATGGATGGCCCTTATCACCATTTCTCTTTGAGTTGGATTTTTCTTTGAGTTGGATTTCTCTTTGAGTTGGATTTCTCTTTGAGTTGGATTTGTCTTTGAGGTCGATTTCTCTTTGAATTGAATTTGTTTTTGAGTCTGATTTCTCTTTGAGTTGGATTTCTCTTTGAGTTGGATTTCTCTTTGAGTTGGATTTCTCTTTGAGTTGGATTTGTCTTTGAGGTCGATTTCTCTTTGAATTGAATTTGTCTTTGAGTCTGATTTCTCTTCGAGTTGGATTTCTCTTTGAGTTGGATAAAGATATTAAATTTCGACTTCAAAAACTGGCAAGAAGTTTTAATTGCATTTCGGAACTTACAGAAAACAAAAATGAACTAAATCCACCACAAAAATACAAATCTTTAATTCAAATGTAAAGTCCATTCTAAATGTATGGCTGTGAATAATGAAGAAGGATCGAATCAGAAACAAAAAAGCTACATAATTTCATTGAAGAGTATCTGCGGAGAACTAATGAAGTGTTATGATACGTTCTCTTACGTCCAACAAGAACCAGACGGATGTCAGTGGGACATTACGAGAGGATCAGATATCAGTGGAACATTACGACCGGGTCAGATATCAGTGGGACATTACGAGAGGATCAGATATCAGTGGGACATTACGACCGGATCAGATATCAGTGGGACATTACGAGATGATCAGATATCAGTGGAACATTACGACCGGATCAGATATCAGTGGAACATTACGACCGGATCAGATATCAGTGGGACATTACGAGAGGATCAGATATCAGTGGGACATTACGACCGGATCAGATATCAGTGGGACATTACGAGATGATCAGATATCAGTGGGACATTACGAGAGGATCAGATATCAGTGGAACATTACGAGAGGATCAGATATCAGTGGAACACCAAGAGAGGACAAGATGCTGGGTTGGACAGGAAACACAAGAAGGAAACAAGTTGTAATGATAGGGATTCTGGCTACTGTCCGGATGTCGTGGCTACATATGCATATGGCCCGTCATCCATTCACTGACAATGTTTCCGGCTACTGTCCGGTTGTAGTTCTGGTCGGAAAGAAAGTTGACGTTATCTGCTGTTAGACAGTTAACATTATGGCGTCGTGTTAAGTTAATATTAGAGTGTCGACATTATCTTATGTTAACATTAGAGTTTCGATCATTGTCTTAAGTTAACATTAGAGTGTCGATAATTGCCTTAAGTTAACATAAGCGTATCGCTTAAGTTAACATACGCGTATCGATCTATGACTCACTAGGTACAACCATTAGCGTGTCAATCTATTGCCTTCAGGTCAACATCTAGCGTGTCGATCACTTGCCTAAGTCAACATAAGCGTGTCGATCTTTGCCTCAGGTCAACATTAGCGTGTCGATTATTGCCTCAGATCAACATTAGCGTGTCAATCATTGCCTCAGGTCAACATTAGCGTGTCGATCTTTGCCTCAGGTCAACATTAGCGTGTCGATCTTTGCCTCAGGTCAAATTAGCGTGTCGATCTTTGCCTCAGGTCAACATTAGCGTGTCGATCTTTGCCTCAGGTCAACATTAGCGTGTCGATCTTTGCCTCAGGTCAACATTAGCGTGTCGATCTTTGCCTCAGGTCAACATTAGCGTGTCGATCTTTGCCTCAGGTCAACATTAGCGTGTCGATCTTTGCCTCAGGTCAACATTAGCGTGTCGATCTTTGCCTCAGGTCAAGATTAGCGTGTCGATCTTTGCCTCAGGTCAACATTAGCGTGTCGATCTTCGCCTCAGGTCAACATTAGCGTGTCGATCTTTGCCTCAGGTCAACATTAGCGTGTCGATCTTTGCCTCAGGTCAACATTAGCGTGTCGATCTTTGCCTCAGGTCAACATTAGCGTGTCGATCTTTGCCTCAGGTCAACATTAGCGTGTCGATCTTCGCCTCAGGTCAACATTAGCGTGTCGATCTTTGCCTCAGGTCAACATTAGCGTGTCGATCTTTGCCTCAGGTCAACATTAGCGTGTCGATCTTTGCCTCAGGTCAACATTAGCGTGTCGATCTTTGCCTCAGGTCAACATTAGCGTGCGTTGATGGAAATAAGGAAACGGTTGCTGTTAGCAGATTTCAAGTTGTTTCTGAAAGCTGTGTAATAGGATCCTACAGCTATTTGTGATGTATCTAATGCTTTATCATCCGATGAATCTGTCAGGGCTGTTGTATGTATGTAGGATATAAGCATCATGTGTTTTGTTGATGTATTGAATTACCGGAGGTAGATCGGCTTGCTGGAGTTTATGTAAATGCAGATCAATGTCTCTTTCCCGATGTGGTCATCGATATCCACGAAGCGTTTACAATGATACAGTGAATAAAATACAACTTAAATTCGGCGTTGATAAATATCATGTTCTAGAGGCAGCAGAGAAACGGGTACAACGGTTTGGAGAAGGCGTTGAGTTCGGTACGCAACCGTGCCGAAGATGGATGTGAAAGGTGCAAATATCGCAGTCAAGCTGTAAACTAGTGACACAGCGCATACTTTCTCCTAACTACATACTGCTACTAGCAAAGCCCTGTTCAGGGCTTGGTAGCGGTATATTGAGAACTGACGCAGAAGAAGACAGAGAAGGTAGGGCAACATGTAGAAATACTGTCCCTATGTGTCGTTTGAAGTGAACTAACTGTCCCTATGTGTCGTTTGAAGTGAACCAACGGTCCCTATGTGTCGTTTGAAGTAAACTAACTGTCCCTATGTGTCGTTTGAAGTGAACTAACTGTCCCTATGTGTCGTTTGAAGTGAACCAACGGTCCCTATGTGTCGTTTGAAGTAAACTAACTGTCCCTATGTGTCGTTTGAAGTGAACTAACTGTCCCTATGTGTCGTTTGAAGTAAACTAACTGTCCCTATGTGTCGTTTGAAGTCAACTTACTGTCCCTATGTGTCGTTTGAAGTAAACTAACTGTCCCTATGTGTCGTTTGAAGTAAACTAACTGTCCCTATGTGTCGTTTGAAGTGAACTAACTGTCCCTATGTGTCGTTTGAAGTGAACTAACTGTCCCTATGTGTCGTTTGAAGTGAACTAACTGACCCTATGTGTCATTTGAAGTGAACTAACTGACCCTATGTGTCGTTTGAAGTGAACTAACTGTCTCTATGTGTCGTTTGAAGTGAACTAACTGACCCTATGTGTCGTTTGAAGTGAACTAACTGACCCTATGTGTCGTTTGAAGTGAACTAACTGTCTCTATGTGTCGTTTGAAGTGAACTAACTGACCCTATGTGTCGTTTGAAGTGAACTATCTGACCCTATGTGTCTTTGAAATGAACTAACTGGCCCTATGTGTCGTTTGAAGTGAACTATCTGACCCTATGTGTCGTTTAAAGTGAACTAACTGTTCCACTAGTGTCGCTGTCTTGTTTAACTGATACATCAATGCCTGTAAGGCAGGATAGTTGGGGACCTTCCTCTGTATGTTCTCTATTTTTGTCATTTTTGTTATCTCGACCGCGACTCTGAAACTTATCACACAAGACATTATATTTGTTTCGATCAATCCATTTACCGCCTTCTCGTCACACTATTTCTGGCGTCCTCTGAGACACCGTTTAAATGTTTCGGCCGAGATAAAATTATTTCTGGTTTTTTAATTTGATCGTCTGCGAGACCTTCACCTCCGGTCCAAAAATAACCTTAAAAGCCAAAAACATAAGGAGATAATGCTGGCCTGCTTCTGTGATAAATGAAATGGCTCCGTTTCTAAAGGTTTACATAAACTTAATGATAACATTAGTTCTCACAAACAGAGGAATAAATGAATGGATACACACAGGGTCAACATAGAAAACCAAACATAAGTTGATATTCACTGATTTTTTGTGAAAGAGAACTGAATCTTTAGTTTCAAGGCAAAACCACTGTTTGAAATGATGCAAGATATTTGTTTTTGGCGTTTTAAACTTATGTTGAGGGCTACACACGTTCTCAATACTACAGGAAGTATCGCTGCTACAGTCATTGTCAGGGATACAGTCATTCTCAGGGCTACAGTCATTCTCAGGGCTAGTTATTCTCAGGGCTACATTCATTCTAAGAGCTAGAGTAATTCTCAGGGCTATAGTCATTCTCAGGGCTACATTCATTCTCAGGGCTACAGTCATTCTAAGAGCTAGAGTAATTCTCAGGGCTACAGTCATTGTCAGGGCTACAGTCATGATCTGGGCTATAGTCATTCTCAGGGCTACAGTTATTCTCAGGTCTGCTGTCATTCTGAGCGCTACAGTCATTTTGAGGGCTACAGTCATTCTCAGGGCTTCAGTCATTATCTGGGCTACATTCATTCTCAGGGCTACAGTCATTCTAAGGGCTAGAGTAATTCTCATGTAACATACATTTTCACTGAAATAGTCATTGTCAGGACTACAGTCATTCTCGGGGCTACAGCCATTCTCAAAGTCAGTTATTTTGTCTTTCCATTGAACACATTTTCTCCCTGCTGATGGTGGCGCCTCTGATGATGGCGCCTCTGATGGTGGCGCCTCTGATGGTGGCGCCTCTGATGGTGGCGCCTCTGATGGTGGCGCCTCTGATGGTGGCGCCTTTGATGGTGGCGTCTCTGATGGTGGCGCCTCTGATGGTGGCGCCTCTGATGGTGGCGCCTCTGATGGTGGCGCCTCTGATGGCGGTTCCCTACCCTGGCTGACAGTCCTGATTTAGGATCTCCCACGAGTCTACATCGATGTTGAAGCGTGTCAGAAATATTTTAAGGGAGTCTTTGAAGCACTTCTTTTGTCGACCGACCAGACACATGCCCTTCTTCAGCTTGCCAGACATTAGTTCTCTATGGATGCACCTGTCTGGTATGCGCATCCTGTGCATGGTACGGGTATCTCGGTGTCTGGTACCGTAACCTGCCACTGCATTCTCAACAATCTAGGGTGGCGGCTTGTATGGAAGTGGTTTATACTTCTAGCATACCTGCTGTACGCAATCCACGTCTCAGTGGTATACATATAGGTGTGAGCACTACGGCCAGGTAATCTTCCAGGTACTTACATTTTAATGCACCCCAAACAAAAGACAAATATTTTAATAGCAGGAATTGGAGGTAGTGACGTGATAGAATAGTTCACTTTTTAAATGTTGGGGATGTCAAACATTCTGTGAGAATAGACGAGAATTTCTTGACACTGTCAACGTTGGTTCATGATAAGGAAAGTATCATCCAGTTTCTACAGTGGCATGACATCATTCATTCTCTCAGACAATGTAATAACAACCATAATATCTAACCCCAACCATAAACTGACCCTAAACCTAACCCTTCACAGAACTGCATATAACCATCTCTTCTACATTTCTTTCTTTATCTAAGTCGTTACTTATTTATTTAAAATAAAATTATTTCGACCTGTCCTTCCCATAACCCGAAATGGAATGTCCCGTTACGTACAATTGAAACCCATGGAATTTTGTTTGGGGTAAGTTAATATGGAAGTACCGGCTTCCAGTATTGTAGCAAGACCAAGTCCTCTCCGAACTCACACGCTGCCGTGGAGCCTCACCAAACCGAATTCACACACTCCCGTGGAGTCTCACCAAACCGAATTGACACGCTCCCGTGGAGCCTCACCAAACCGAATCACACGCTCCCGTGGAGTCTCACCAAACTGAATTAATACGCTCCCGTAGAGCGTCGCCAAACTGAAATCAGACTATGCCGTGGAGTCTTACCAAAAGCATAAATTGCCTTGGAGATGATATTGTTGACCAATGGTTGTTTTCATGGAGAGAGTACCACCACTTCCGATATGCCGCCTTACTCACCGGGAAAACCCCTTGAAACGTCACATTCTACTGCCTACTAAATGACGGAATTCATATTGTTTCTGATCAGTCAATGCTCCACACAGAAATAAAACACATTCAAGGTACAACATACAACAAATCACCGCTGAGAGTGATCCTTTCACAGAACCCTGTCCTGAAACTAACTGTAATTCTATCTTTGTTTTTCGAACACGCTTTTACAGTTGCACTGATAGTTGATACATGCAAGTTCCATTATTTAGTCAGCCGTGGAATGTGACGTTTCAAATGGATTTCTCCGGGAATCAGAAAGCATGTATCTACTTTAGGCTGTGGTACCACCAACCTCTTCGCTCCTCTCTAGCCATCTGCGGAATGCCATAACTAGGCTGTGGTACGACCAAACTCTTTGCTCCTCTCTAGCCATCTGCGAAATGCCATAACTAGGCTGTGGTACGACCAAACTCTTTGCTCCTCTCTAGCCATCTGCGGAATGCCATAACTAGGTTGTGGTACGACCAAACTCTTTGCTCCTCTCCAGCCATCTGCGAAATGCCATAACTAGGCTGTGGTACGACCAAACTCTTTGCTCCTCTCTAGCCATCTGCGGAATGCCATAACTAGGCTGTGGTACGACCAAACTCTTTGCTCCTCTCTAGCCATCTGCGGAATGCCATAACTAGGCTGTGGTACGACCAAACTCTTTGCTCCTCTCCAGCCTTCTGCGGAATGCCATCACCTGAAGTTTCTTCTACCTTGGAAGGGTTAGACAGCAGCTGATAGTCATCTATTACAACATGCCGTCGGTGTGACAGTGACCCTACTCTTTTTTTTATATTTCTCCTCACAGAGATATCAGGGAAACCACTAGAACAGAGAATAATAGAATCGTTTGTAGACAAGTGGAAACACAAGACAACAACATTTCTGATCGATTATCTGCCAAAAGAGGAAAACAATCTAAAAACATTTCGAACTGATTATTTGTCAGTAGAGGAAAACAAGACAAAAACAGACAGAAACTTCACATTCATCATCGCGTGCCATATTTGAATATGTCTCCCACTTCAAGGCGTAAGTTATGAGCATTATTTGAGTAGCCATGTCCCAAGTCTGTAAACGGTATTTGAGTAGCCATGTCCTAAGTCTCTGTGAATGGTATGTGAGTAGCCATGTCCTAAGTCTCTGTGAATGGTATTTGAGTAGCCATGTCCTAAGACTCTATGACCGTTATTTTAGTAGCCCTGTCCTAAGACTCTATGACCGTTTTTGAATATTCCGCCCCAAGCATGGCTTAATTGTGAGATTTTTGTTGTTGTCGCCTTATCTTTACAAAATGGAGACTATTGTGTCTTTTTACATTCGTTGGACACTCTTCCTTCTTGTCACTCAGCCTGCACATCTTCACGTATGTCTCCCACACCTGTCAAGGTGTGTCCATATATCTGTTCTTCATAGCTCTCTGTATTTCTTCAATGAATAAATCAGTGTCTAGATGCACCTTGTTTCTTGGCACTGAATGTCCTTGCGATGGCCTGTTTGGTTGAAGTTTTCTTGGAATTGGTCGTTCCATTTATGTTCGCTGACATGCTCCCTAAATTCTGGAAATCCATTAAAGTCGTTAATGATTGAAGAAGGATTGTGGTAAGATTGATGCTTTCTTCTCCTAACCTAATGGATTTAATAGTTTTATTTTATTTATAAAAGCTCTCTGGCCATCTTAGCAATTGAACGACAGGAGTTTACCATATTCTGTCCAGATCCTTCTTCAAATATTTTGATTATTCGTTTGGTTTTTGATTTTGCTATTTTGGTTTTGCTGTTTTGGTTTTTGCTGTTTGGTTAAAAATATATATCTTATTGTGGCTTGAATGTTAGCAATGTTTCTCAGAATTGTTTTTTGTCTAAATAAATTCTTGAACTTTATCATTCTAGCTCGCTGTTTCTTCTCTCTGTCCTGTTATCATTTTGTTGTTACAAATTTCATATTAAGTTTGGGTTTCAAGGATGTTTTCAAGAGGTTCTATTCACTATTCATGTCTTAATTTTCTTCGTGTCTAAAAAAATGTGATCCTTTCATGACAAATCACACCATTGAGAACAATCGGACACGTCTCCACAGCTGAGACGATAGCCAAAGGGGAAGAATCGGTCCACACTGGTGATAGAATGAGTACCAGAGAGTCATCATAATTTAGGCAAGGAATGCAGAGAACGGAGCAACGAGAGTGCAGAGCACGAGATAAATCAGCTGATAACTGAAAACGCCCAGGAGAGTGACGCTGTCATATACACCGGCGATCCAGTCGTGCGCAGTGGGACATCAGGCTGGGGTTTCTCGGCTAGAGTGAGAGGAGAGGTCGTTGCTGAGCGCAGTAGGGCATACATGTCAACAACCTCCAGTATGAGAATGGAGACAGAAGCAGTGACCTCAGCACTGAAATGGATATCTGAGACTTTTAAAACATGGTTAGTCATCGTGTCAGACGCGCAAGCCGTACTTCAGAAAGTACAGAAGGAATGGCTTAGGTACGAGTGGATAGCTGCTGTTGAGGCCTCAAACCTCCAGACGTTGACCTGGATCTACTGTCCTGCTCATGCCGGGGTTCAGGGCAATGAAAGAGCTGACATCATGGCTTCACAAGCTCCCATCATGGGCACATTGGTGTTGGATAGAAGTGACATTTTGAAATCAATCAATGACCGCCTGCTGGATGAGGACACCACAATAGATGAAGCAGCAATCCACAGACTGGAACGTTTCGACATTAAACAAGGTTCGAGTGGAGTGGGGCGCATGAGAGGACAGCGCAGGAGAGTGTACAACCAGCGAGCTACAGTGACCATCAGCATCCATACCTTACGCCATTTGATGAAAGAGACTGTGCACCTATGGGTATGCCCGGAGTGCAGTGACGTCGATTCTTAGAAACAGAAACAGAAACCATTAAAAGATTTCTGAATCAATTTTGTAAACATTTTTTCGACTTTTATTGATCTCCTCTTACTTGACCACCACTCTTACACGGCCATTATTGATCTCCTCTTACTTGACCGCCCGTCGTCGGTGATGTTAACACGACCACTACTGTTCGATGAGCAGTATCGATACATGTGTTCAGCATTACATTGACATAGCTTTTCTCTATCTATGTATTCTTAAAATATAAAACTGAAATTGAGAAGAGTATTGAAGCCGTTGAGATGTGGGTCTTCAGAAGACTTGCACGAATTTCTTGGAAAGATGTGACAACATAGTAAGGTCTAGGAACAACATCAAGGCCGAAAAGTCGCTTCTGAATAAATTAAAAAAATTTTGGTCAAGTCATAAGATATGGCAGTCAGCTGAAAGTTATACTAGGAGGAAGAGAGGAGGGCAGGAGAGCCATATGGAGGCAGACGTACAGATGGACAGACTACATCAAGATGTGGTCAGGACACAGTCTGACTAAGTGTACCGTCTCGGCTCGGAACAGTGACAGCTGGAGAACCATTACGGTCAACCTCTGGTGCGGAGACAGCACTTGACGATGATGATGATGATTAAAACGTGATCTCTCTGAGATGATTGATCTGGGCGATTCCATCTGTACCATGATAAATACGACACCAACGATATCAGAACAAAGTGTTTGTAATCATTAATCATTTTTAGTACAGATCTATATCGAGGTCTACTCCGTTGCTATTTCTCTCCAAGGAGGTGTCAGTGACTGGGTGTCGTGATCTCTTGTATGAAGATATTCTCCATCGTCCGACATTCTCCATTGTCCGCCATTGTCCGTCGTCCACCATTCTCTGTCGTCCGCCCTCTATCGTCCGCCATTCTCTATCGTCCTCCATTCTCTATCGTCCGCCAATCTCTATCGTCCGCCCTCCTCTATCGTCCGCCATTCTCTATCGTCCGCCATTCTCTATCGTCCTCCATTCTCTATCGTCCGCCCTCTATTGTCCTCCATTCTCTATCGTCCGCCCTCTATCGTCCGCCATTCTCTATCGTCCTCCATTCTTTATCGTCCGCCATTCTCTATCGTCCGACATTCTCTATCGTCCGCCAATCTCTATCGTCCGCCCTCCTCTATCGTCCGCCATTCTCTATCGTCCGCCATTCTCTATCGTCCGAAAACTATTGCCCTCCATTCTCTATCGTCCGCCATTCTCTAACGTCCGCCATTCTCTATCGTCCGCGCTCTATCGTCCGCCTTCTATCGTCCGCTATTCTCTATCGTCCGCCATTCTCTGTCGTCCGCCCTCTATCGTCCGCCCTTCTCTATCGTCTGCAATTCTCTATCGTCCTCCATTCTCTATCGTACGCCATTCTCTATCGTCCGCCATTCTCTATCGTCCGCCCTCTGTCGTCCGCCATTCTGTATCGTCCGCCATTCTCTATCGTCCGCCCTCTATCGTCCCCCATTCTCTATCGTCCTCCATTCATTATCGTTCGCCATTCTCTATCGTCCGCCCTCTATCGTCCGCCATTCTCTATCGTCCTCCATTCTCTATCGTCCTCCATTCTCTATCGTCCTCCATTCTCTATCGTCCTCCATTCATTATCGTCCGCCATTCTCTATCGTCCGCCATTCTCTATCGTCCTCCATTCTCTATCGTCCTCCATTCTCTATCGTCCGCCATTCTCTATGGTCCGCCATTCAAGTCTCACATTATTATCAGATTACACGTCCCACTGACCCCATTTATAAAATCTGACAGACATTGACAGACATCTCAGATGTCCACCTCATTGTTGCTGTTATGTCTTGTTGCGGAGACCTGAAGTGTTGATGTTCATGCCGTTATCAACTGTGTGAAGGTCGGTCCACCTTTCGCTGATGTATTGTGTGTCAACAATTAACGTTATTTGCTCTGGATGTCCAAAAAACCCCACGTCGCGTTAGGCTCGCTCTCTTTTGTGGGCACTGCGTCATAATACCAAGTCGTTTCTATGGACTCCTTTCTTGTTTGTACTCTTTTCCTACATCTGTGAGCCTCAGAAACTTAATATGTTTTTGTTAAAAACTCCCAGTTTCGACCCAAGTTAACCAAGTTCAATAACTCTGTTCATGATCGAGACTGACTCCCTAGGAGAAGATAACAAGTGAGCTTGTACAGGATCTGGGTGGTGATATATTAAGCTGCACATTTTGACACGTTCAAACTGAAGCCAAGAACACAATTATTGTGGACTACATCCTATCATAATGAGATGCCATCAAACAATCACATAATGAGATGCCATCAAACAATCACATAATGAGATGCCATCAAACAATCACATAATGAGATGCCATCAAACAATCACATAATGAGATGCCATCAAACAATCACGTAATGAGATGCCATCAAACAATCACATAATGAGATGCCATCAAATAATCACATAATGAGATGACATCAAACAATCACATAATGAGATGCCATCAAACAATCACATAATGAGATGCAATCAAACAATAACATAATGAGATGTCATCAAATAATCACATAATGAGATGCCATCAAACAATCACATAATGAGATGCCATCAAACAATCACATAATGAGATGCCATCAAATAATCACATAATGAGATGCCATCAAACAATCACATAATGAGATGCCATCAAACAATCACATAATGAGATGCCATCAGATAATCACATAATGAGATGCCATCAAACAATCACAAAAGGAGATGTCTGAGCCCGAAGATACTGAAAGAGGACATTTTTCTGGATTTATAACTACATGTGACTATTGGGGAATACAGGTGACTATAGGTGACTGGTGGCTAAAGGGCACTATATGTGACTATAGGTGACTACAGGACTATATGTGACTACAGGTGAATGGTGGCTACAGAGAACTATATGTGACTATATGTGACTACATGTCACTATAAGTGACTACAAGGGACTATATGTGACTACATGTGACTATAGGTGATTACAGAAGATTACAGGTGATTATAGGTGATCCATTTAGACTGTAGATGTAATACTTGTTTTCAACGAGTATTGACATATGGTCCTGAG
Source organism: Ariolimax columbianus (assembly GCA_036924085.1). Lineage (NCBI taxonomy): Eukaryota > Metazoa > Mollusca > Gastropoda > Stylommatophora > Arionidae > Ariolimax > Ariolimax columbianus. Next base: position 43,680,582 of record JAVGWX010000016.1, read on the forward strand.
ATTTCAACAAAAATAAAGTTACTGCCATACTCCGAGACACAACAAGTTAGAATAACGTCAGACAGAAGAGTCTACTCGTGGCAAATCCTAGGATCAAGAGCAAGTTCGACCACCACGGTCTGATGCCAGACAGAGATACTTACATTCTACATTATTCACTTCACGAGAGCTTCTTACTGTAATGCCATAAACACGCCGATTGCCACCACCTTCTGTTTGCAAGGGTTAATTCACTTCACTTCCATTTTGATTTTTATTGGGGATATCTCACCTCTCCCAGTCCGTCCAGTAAATGATGTTATTGAGGAAAGCTATATACACGGATTATGTTGCTTTATCAAAGACAACATGCTGACCTTCTCCATGTTATCGAATGCAATTAATACATTTAGTTAGTCATCTAAAGAGTTACAACGACGACTGAAAGCCCTTACACTTCAATCACAGACAATACTAAAACTACCGTTAATCATTAAGACAAAATAATATCATTTATTTGCATGAATAATTGTTACACAATATCAAGAAAAGAAAAGAACAGCTAACTAAAGGAATATCATTTACTAAACTAACACAGAGGATTCAAGCAGTAGCTGTTGATGGTACCTCCGAACTATTGTATCCAAGTTCCAAGTCTCATATTGGAAACAACATAAGCCCTAAACTTAGTCTAATTCAGTCGTTTTACAAATCAGTAGTTTTATCTAACTCGTCCTCCATTCCTCCGTCCGTCGTCTAAGTGAGGATGAATATGCCAACCTTTGTCAAGGTTGACTGCTTTATGCTGTGGAGTGTACTAACGTGGGATAACAAATGAGCTCCAGAAGAAGGTTAGAGACTTCGGGATTTTATCCCAGGATTCTGGAAGAATCCCTTTTTGCCACCAATTTCACCACGACGGAAGACTTCGGCCGTAGAAGGGTCACTATTTCTCCAACAGACACCAATGAAATGGTCCTGGAGAACAGTCGAACTGCCATCTAGATAAATCTCAATTCGTATCTAGACAAACCTTCACACTCGCATGTGATCAGAACTCGAGCCCAGACAAACCTTCACACTCGCATGTGATCAGAACTCGAGCCCAGACAAACCTTCACACTCGCATGTGATCAGATCTCGAGCCCAGACAAACCTTCACACTCGCATGTGATCAGAACTCGAGCCCAGACAAACCTTCACACTCGCATGTGATCAGATCTCGAGCCCAGACAAACCTTCACACTCGCATGTGATCAGAACTCGAGCCCAGACAAACCTTCACACTCGCATGTGATCAGATCTCGAGCCCAGACAAACCTTCACACTCGCATGTGATCAGAACTCGAGCCCAGACAAACCTTCACACTCGCATGTGATCAGATCTCGAGCCCAGACAAACCTTCACACTCGCATGTGATCAGATCTCTTGCTCATATTGCCTACATGGTGTCCATCATTGGCACCTTTGATCGTATATGCAGGCCCTAGGTATATGATCGGATAACCACCCAGTAAACTCTCTCCCTCTCTCTCTTTCTTTCTTCCCGAAACTGCTGAATTTCTCCCCACATTGTCTTTCATAAACTGTTCTTTGTTTTAGAAACCAAAACGGCCTTATGGCGGTCCTTCCCAGTTGGCTAATAATATAATCTAGTCCCACTCATCAAATATCTTATTGGGTGCAATACCTACAAGTCACTGTCATCCTAAATGTAATATGATATCCTGGCATGCGAGCCCTTGTTGTCAACCCAACCCCCATCACTTATTTCTGGTAGCAGAATAGTCACTCTGACACCTACCCCCGATCTAGACAGGTATTCCACCTATGGTGAATATTAACCTCTCGCTTCCTGGTCGGCCTAATGTCGACACCGGCGGAACTTGACCTTGAAGTGACCTGGGCTCGTTAACCAACATTCATGCGACATTTGGTTCCCATAGACTACCCACGCCAGCCCCTACTTCCATAGCTCCAAGCGGTATGCTCTACAAGGAGCTGTTACATTTGGAGTACTGCATGATATGTGCAGTAACAAGCAATTTGAAAAACAAAACTAAAGATGTATTCAATGTCTGAAAGATTCATCGAATTGTGATGGTTAACTGAAACAAATATGTCGCTGCTCAAGATCTATGCTGTGGACTTGCAGTAAGCGCTCGAAGACTGCCAGTGTCCAGACCACCACAAGGGTTACTTCCGTTCATACTACAACAACTTTCGGAATGTGCCAGTCTAACGTTTCTGAAGATCTAAGGATCCTCCTCACATTCCCAGCATCAGCGGCAACCCTCTCACATTCTCAGTACCAGTGGCAGCCCTCTCACATTCTCAGTACCAGTGGCAGCCCTCTCACATTCCCAGTACCAGTGGCAACCCTCTCACATTCTCAGTAGCAGTGGCAACCCTCTCACATTCTCAGTAGCAGTGGCAACCCTCTCACATTCTCAGTAGCAGTGGCAACCCTCTCACATTCTCAGTAGCAGTGGCAACTCTCTCACATTCCCAGCACCAGTGGCAACCCTCTCACACTCCCAGCACCAGTCAACCCTATCACATTCCCAGTATGAGTGGCAGGGGACTCCGCAACAAGCACCCGTGAAATAGACGCCGGAGTTCGGAGTCGAACCCACACCACCTGATCACGAGACCGACGGCTTAACCACTTCGACACCGAATCCCCTAAGATAACCTCAATTACATAACCAAAAAGTAGTTGGCTTGAGAACTTGATGAGCTGAATATATACAGACTTGAGGACTTGATCAGCTGAACATAAACAGACTTGAGGACTTGATCAGCTGAACATAAACAGACTTGAGGACTTGATCAGCTGAACATAAACAGACTTGAGGACTTGATCAGCTGAACATAAACAGACTCGAGGACTTGATCAGCTGAACATAAACAAACTCGAGGACTTGATCAGCTGAACAATGGTCAATGCTCAGGCCAATGCTACTGGTGGTCACCCACCGATGTGCTGTGGAGTCAAGGCACAAGGTGATGGGGCAAAAACTACTGACCAAAAATACAAGACCCTCAGAATACTACAGTGGAATGCGGAGGGAGTCATTAACAAAAAAGCTTTCCCTAACACATCACCTGCATGAAGGTAAGATTGACGTGGCATGTATCCAAGAAACGCACCTCAACAACAACCACAAATTCTCAATCAGAGGATACCAGACCTTCCGTCTGGAGAGAAGGTCACAAAGGAGGGGTTCTGATACTGACACGTAACTGCATACCAAGTAGCGCGGTAGCTATCAATCACACCGGACAAGCAGAAATTGTAGAAGTTGACATAATGACACCAGAAACGAAGATCCGCATCTTCAACCTGTATGGTCCACCAAACAAAGACCTGTCGCTCTCGAGTATGAAAATCAAGGACTCTAGCTGCCTAGTAGTTGGAGACTTCAACAGCCCCTCGGAGAGATGGGGATATTTGGACACAGACAACAGAGGTGATGAAGTGGAAGACTGGAAGATAGATACAAATCTCTATCTTATCAATAGGCCGGAAGATAGTCCTAGCTTCTATTCTAGAACATGGCATACCACCTCTACTCCAGACTTGGCCTTTTCCACGGTGGATATTCACTACAAAATAGACCGCCAGTTGCTAAACCAATTGGCAGGTAGCGACCACATGCCAATTAGGCTAGCAGTTGATATGGAAGTAGGCCCACAGGAAATAAAACCGCTCCCACGTTGGAATTATAAACGAGCCGACTGGGACAGATTTGCAATCCTGACAGATGGGCTGTGTGAAACCATCAACACGGAATAACAATATGAAACCTATGGTGGAAAGCCTAAGCAAAGCAATAATGCAAGCAGCCACCGTAACCAACCCAAGATGGGCAAGTAAAAACGACAAGCCATATTGGAATGACGAATTGCAGAAAGCGGAAGACGAAGTCTCAAATGCTAGGAACATGGCAGAGAGAGAACAATCTATGGAGGCAAATATCGCCCTCAAAGCCATCACGGCGAAATACAAAAGAACACTAAACCAAATAACAAGAGACAGCTGGAAAAACAAAACAGAAAGCCTAAATTTAGATAAAGAAGAGAACAAACTATGGAAGTTAGTCAGAGCCATGAATGACGAAACACCAACAAATAAACAAATTACAATCAAGCATGGCGACAACATGCTCACTGGAAAAAAAGCAGCAAACGCCTTTATAGAACGAACACTATGCCAGAGCAAATCACATTGATGTCCCTACAGATAGGTATACATACATTAGTGAAGAACAAAAGGGCCACGACAACCTCAATATGGCACCAGAGGAGCACATGATGGCAAAACTAACAATGAATGAAATAGAAGAGGCCATGAGAACTTTAAAGAAAAAGAAATCGCCAGGAAAATATGAGGTAACAAACGAAATGCTGATGGGGTAGGGCCAAACAGCAAAGAGGAAGTTACTATCAGTCCTGAACCAAGGCTGGAAAAGGGGAATTGTACCGCAAGCATGGAAAGATGCTGTAATTATAACAGTACCAAGGAAAGAAAAAAATAGAGCAGATCCAAATGGATAAAGGCCTATCAGTCTAATGAGCTGTGTAGGCAAACTGATGAAGCGTATGATAAACACCAGACTGATGTGGCATATGGAAGAAAAACACATACTAATTCCACAGCAGGCAGGCTTTAGACAGCACAGATCCACTGAGGACCAGATCACTCTCATAGCCCAGGAAATAGAGGATGCTTACCAGAAGAAAAAGCATATAGTAGCCGTTTGGGTGGATTTAGAGAAGGCATTTGACAAGGTGTAGAAAGAGGCACTTAAAGTCAAGCTACGAAGAAGTGAAGTTTGTGGGAAAATGTACAGATGGATCAGCCACTACCTCAAAAACAGAACAGTCAGAGTTCAAGTACAAGGGCAGATGAGCAAAAACGTGACACTTGAGCAGGGAGTACCCCAAATGGGAGTACTGTCACCCACACTTTTCCTGGTGTATATAAACAACATCACAGAGAATATATCAAGAAGAGTCCACAGCTCCATGTTTGCAGACGATCTGGCTATGTGGACCTCTGAAACAAATCTCACCATAGCGAGAAATCGGATGCATCAGGCCCTAACATTGTTGGAGGAGTGGGCGAACTCGTGGCTGGTCAAAATAAATGAAGAAAAAACAACATGTACGATATTCTCGCTTTCAAACAAACTCCAGAACGCCAAAAAAAAGTCTTAACGGCAAATATATGCGGCCAAACGACAACTCAAACTACTTGGGAGTCACATTTGATCGGCGCATGACATGGAAAAGTCAGATCGAGAGAAACCGAATGAGAGCCAGACAAATAATGGCAATCATGAGGAAACTTGCGGGCACATGCTGGGGAGCAGACGAAAGTGTATTATAGAAACTGTACACTGGAAGAGTGAGACCAGTTCTCGAGTAAGGCATTGTGGCATGAACATCAGCAGCAAAGGTGAACTTTGACAAAATTAGAAAACTTCAAAACCAAGCCATGAGAGTTATAACAGGAGGCATGAAGTCAACGCCAATAGTAGAACTTGAAAAGATTACAAATCTACAATCCATGATCGACAGAAGAGACTGCAAAGCCCAGCAGCAAGCAGAGAAATTCAGAGGACTGACAGACCATCCAATGCACCAGAGACTAAATAGATTTGGAAATTGGAAACTAAAGCAGAGAAGCTTTTCAGAAATAGCCAAAGCAAAGATGCACGAAGACAATATAAACACATTAACAACACCAAAGCCCATCCCAACTGTACGCAAACCTACCTGGAGGCAGCATATATATCCAGAGGTGGTAGAAAATATATCAGGTATTCCAAACAAAAACTGCCAGAATGAAAAAAAAAGAAAAGATACTACGCTGAGCTATATAACGAAAAACTACCCAATCATGGACTGGACCCATGCATACACAGACGGTTGTGTAACAAACACAACACAGAACGGAGGGGCAGGAGCATTTCTGAACCTACCAAATGGCAGAAAAATAACACTGTCATTCGCTACTGGAAAATACACAAGCAATTTCAGAGCGGAGGCAGAGGCACTGAAGACGGCAGTGGAAGAAATGGTGACAGATAAAAGGAATGAAAGCCACATAGTCCTGCTTACAGATGCCTTGGCCGTAGTCACAGCACTGAAAAGCCAGAAAAATACTGAACTTAATGACTTAAGAGCAGTACTCTGTCAACTATGCCAGCAATCCGCACCAAAAAGGGTAGTGGTACAGTGGGTTCCATCCCACTGGAACATCCAAGGCAACGAGGAGGCAGACAGGCTGGCAAAAGAAGGTGCAAAACTACCACAACCAGACACTAGTATGACATACGAAAAGTCAAAACGGCTTATTAGAGCTAGATACATGACCAAATGGGAAACCGAACACACTGGCTACACTAAAAACGATGCCTATTACCAGTTGAACAGAAGAGAGCAGGTCGTGGTCTTCAGACTCCGCACAGGCCACAATAGACTGAGGTACCACCTATTCAACAAATTGAAGATAGGTGGCACCGACGAATGCCCGTGCGGTACCGGAAAAATGACCGCTGAACATCTGCTGCAGAACTGCCCGACATACGAGGATCAGAGAGAGCAGATGTGGCCATCACCAGTGGAACCACAAGACAAGCTCTATGGCAGTGTCGACAGCCTCAGGATGACCACTGCTTTAAAAAAATAAATACAGGTTGACGTCTGACAGCGTACGAAGAAGAAGAAGAAGAAGAAGAAGAAGAAGAAGAAGAAGAAGAAGAAGAAGAAGAAGATCAGCTGAACATTAACAGACTTGAGGACGATTAGCTGAACATAAACAGACTTGAGGACTTGATCAGCTGAACATAAGCAGACGTGAGGACTTGATCAGCTGAACATAAACAGACTCGAGGACTTGATCAGCTGAACATAAACAGACGTGAGGACTTGATCTGCTGAACATAAACAGACGTGAGGACTTGATCAGCTGAACATAAACATACTTGAGGACTTGATAACCTGAACATCAACATACATGAGGACATGATGAGCAGAATATAAACAGACGTGAGGACATGATGAGCCGAATATAAACAGACGTGAGGACTTGATCAGCTGAACATAAACATACTTGAGGACTTGATCAGCTGAACATAAACAGACTTGAGGACTTGATCAGCTGAACATAAACAGACGTGAGGACCTGATCTTACTGAGTTCGAGGACGACATGTGTTCAGGGAAAGGCAGGCAAAGAGAGGGTTGTGTTGTGGGTTGTTTTGTGGGTTGTTTTGTGGGTTATGTTGTGGGTTGTTTTGTGGGTTGTGTTGTGGTTGCGTTGTGGGTTATGTTGTGTTGTGGGTTGTGTTGTGGGTTATGTTGTGGGTTGTGTTGTGAGTTGTGTTATGGGTTGTGTTGTGGGTTATGTTGTGGGTTATGTTGTGGGTTGTTTAGTGGGTTGTGTTGTGGGTTGTGTTGTGGGTTGTGTTGTGGGTTGTGTTGTGGGTTGTGTTATGGGTTGTGTTGTGGATTACGTTGTGGGTTATGTTGTGGGTTGTGTTATGGGATGTGTTATGGGTTGTGTTGTGGATTACGTTGTGGGTTATGTTGTGGGTTGTGTTATGGTATGTGTTGTGGGTTATGTTGTGGGTTGTGTTGTGGGTTGTGTTGTGGGTTGTGTTGTAGGTTGGAAGGTTGTGTTGTGGGTTATTTTGTGGGTTGTGTTGTAGGTTGGAGGGTTGTGTTGTGGGTTATTTTGTGGGTTGTGTTGTAGGTTGGACGGTTGTGTTGTGGGTTGGAGGGTTGTGTTGTGGGTTGTGTTATGGGTTGTGTTGTGGGTTGTGCTGTGGGTTATGTTGTGGGTTATGTTGTGGGTTGTGTTATGGGTTGTGTTGTGGGTTATGTTGCGGGTTGTTTTGTGGGTTTTGTTGTGGGTTGTGTTGTAGGTTGGAGGGTTGTGTTGTGGGTTATTTTGTGGGTTGTGTTGTAGGTTGGAGGGTTGTGTTGTGGGTTGTGTTGTGGGTTATGGTGTGGGTTGTGTTGTGGGTTGTGTTGTAGGTTGGAGGGTTATGTTGTGGGTTATATTGTGGGTTGTGTTGTGGGTTGTGTTGTAGGTTGGAGGGTTGTATTGTGGGTTATGTTGTGGGTTGTGTTGTGGGTTGTGTTATGGATTGGAGGGTTGTGTTGTGGGTTATGTTGTGGGTTGTCTTGTGGGTTGTGTTGTGGGTTGTGTTGTAGGTTGGAGGGTTGTGTTGTGGGTTATGTTGTGGGTTGTATTGTGAGTTGTGTTGTCATTGACGAGCAGTGTATGTACCTACCGAGTGAGGGATCACGCATAGTCACCACTTTTCTCTGCATATCTTTCCATACCGAGCATAGGGGCCACTGCAGCTGCCCTTGACAGGAAGTCTGTATGAAATCACTGACGTCTGTTCTTGCAGCATGGTTCTGTAGCTTTTTTGTCTATATTGTAATATTGCTAGCAACATGAACTACTCGCTACAGTCACCTTTCCTGACATGCTTGAGCAGTTCCTGACTTTTCATGCAGTTATCTTATCTGTAAAATCAATAAATGACGAAAGAGGGCGCTAGTGAAACACAAAAGTCAAGATGGAGGATGATTGAGTTCTCCAATGGCCGCCATTCATGGCTTGGTTCACAGCCTACTCTCCCTTATCTGTATTAATCTGTTCTTGAAAGCTCTAGCAGCAAATGACAATGAACATTTAATGGAAAGCAAATGAAACAGTTCACTGGGTCCAACAAGTTACATCTAAATTACTTTCAAATAATTGCCATGGGGCATTTCCACGCCAGGGCATCCATGTTGTGGATACAAATGTTAAATATTTAATATACTGTGATGTGAGTTTTGTCTGAGGTGGAGTGACCACCTTCTTACTTTGTTATTTTGTCTTTTATGACTGAAAGCCAGAATATATTTATGTTTATGTTGTCAGCTCCATTGATTGTCATAATGGATTCGATAGTCTACACCGAACATCACTTTGGAACACTCTCATCTCCCATGGCTTCCCAACTAAGTTCGTAAAGGTCATAAAAGCACTATGCACTAATTCACAGTGTTGTGTGCGGTCCACTGTTGAGATAGCTGATTGGGTTAATATTTAAACAGGTGTGAAGCAGGGTTGCGTTATGTCCCTTCCGCTATTCGGATTGGTGATAGACTGGGCTATGCCACCTTTCATACACAGTTGCCAGTTTGGCATTAAGTGGACATATGATAAACTCCCAGATGACTTGCATTTTGCAGATGATCTGGCACACAGATGATAAACTCCAAGATGACCTGCATTTCGCAGATGATCTGGCACACAGATGATAAACTCCAAGATGACCTGCATTTCGCAGATGATCTGGCACACAGATGATAAACTCCAAGATGACCTGCATTTCACAGATGATCTGGCACACAGATGATAAACTCCAAGATGACCTGCATTTCGCAGATGATCTGGCACACAGATGATAAACTCCCAGATGACCTGCATTTCGCAGATGATCTGGCACACAGATAATAAACTCTCAGATGATCTGCATTTCGCAGATGATCTGGCACACAGATGATAAACTCCCAGACGACCTGCATTTCGCCGATGATCTGGCACACAGATGATAAACTCCCAGATGACCTGCATTTCGCAGATGATCTGGCACACAGATGATACACTTTCAGATGACCTGCATTTTGCAGATGACCTGGCACACAGATGATAAAATCCCAGATGACCTGCATTTCGCAGATGACCTGGCACACAGATGATAAACTCCCAGATGATCTGGCACACAGGTGATACTCCCAGATGACTTGCATTTCGCATTTGATCTGACACTCCTGAATTCTAATACATAAGAATGGAAGGAGAAGATACACAAACTCTGCGACACAGCTAGACAGATAGGGCTTGAGATAAATGCCTCAAGAACTAAAAGCCTGAACCTCATACTCACATGGATCAATGACCAGCTAAATGGTCAAGTGATAGAGAAAGCTGAGAATTTCATTGATTTGGGCAGTAAATACGGTTTACACATACGTTCTCTCTTGATAAAATTGGACTCAAATTCCCTCAACCAATGAACGAGTATTTGGAGACCCACATTGCTGAGTAAACGACTCAAACTCTGGACACTTGACTCTAACGTCATATCAGTGCACACATTTTGTTGTGAAAGCTGGAAAATGACAAAGACGCTTGAAAATAGATTGAATTCATTTGAAAATAAATGGCTTATGCGTCTATTGGGCATTGGCTGGAAGAAATAAATGACTACAGAGGAAATACAATTTTCCAACCAAAATTATGTTTCTAATGTCATCAGGAAGGAACGCTGAGAGTACACGCGGCACGTGCTCCGGTGGACAATAACAGGCCCCCGTTACAGGCCATTGTGGGGGGATCCTAGCGGCAAGGGGAAGTGGAGCAGACTTACACAAACTCTAGGCATACTGGTCACCAGGGAGGGTGCAACCATGGGACTAGGGAACATGCACCAATTACACAGAGTAGCGGCGGACCAATCAAACTGCAGAATTTTGAGTTCTGCTTTATGTGCCGTCTTTGTAGCTGAAAGACCAGAGAGACGGAGAGAGAGAAAGAGAGAGAGAGAGAGAGAAGGAGAGATATAGAGGAAGAGACATAGAGAGAGAGAAAGAGAGAGAAAGAGAAAGAGTGATAGCCATAGAAAGATAGAGACAGAGAGAGATAAAGAGATAGATAGTGAGAGATAGATAGAGATAAAGAGCGGGAGACAGAGATAGCGAGGAATAAAGAGATAGAAAGAGAGAGAGAGAAAGAGAGCGCGAAAGAGAAAAACATAAAAGGAGGGATATATTTACAGATAAATAGACAATGTTTGTGAGAAAAGCGAATTATAGTAACCAATACTAACTATGCCTTTGAGAAAAAAGACAATTACAAACAGACAAAATACTGAACAGCGCGAATGTTCAATTAAAGACGAATGTTTGACAGTCAAAAGGCAAAGAAGAGGTGAGATCAGAGCGTAACAGTCAACAGCCCAAGTAGATATGAGATCAGAGCGTGACAGTCAACAGCCCAAGTAGATATGAGATCAGAGCGTGACAGTTAACAGCACACGTAGATATGAGATCAGAGCGTGACAGCCAACATCCCAAGTATATATGAGATCAGAGCGTGACATTCAACAGCACAGGTAGATATGAGATCAGAGCGCGACAGTCAACAGCCCAAGTAGATATGAGATCAGAGCGTGACAGCCAACAGCCCAAGTAGATATGAGATCAGAGCGTAACAGTCAACAGCACACGTAGATATGAGATCAGAGCGTGATAGCCAACAGCCTTGACGGAGGTGAGATCAGAGCGTGACAGCCCAAGTAGATGTGAGATCAGAATGTGACAGCCCAAGTAGATGTGAGATCAGAACGTGACAGCCCAAGTAGATGTGAGATCAGAGCGTGACAGCCCAAGTAGATGTGAGATCAGAGCGTGACATCCCAAGTAGATGTGAGATCAGAGCGTGACAGCCCAAGTAGATGTGAGATCAGAGCGTGACAGCCAAAGTAGATGTGAGATCAGAGCGTGACAGCCCAAGGAGATGTGAGATCAGAACGTGACAGCCAACAGCCTTGGGAGATGTGAGATCAGAGCGTGACAGTCAATAGCCCAAGTAGACAACCAAAATACCTTTAATAATAGCTTTGTGGCAGTGAGAACCAAAATACCTCCAATAGCAGTCAGCAAAATTAAACAAAAACAAACAGAACTAAAACGGTACGTCTGAAAATATATTGCTCTGCAAGCCAACATAGAGAGTCGCAAAAAACTATGGTAGCGAACAGGTGAAGATTATGGACATGTGCTTGCAGCAATTAAAAAACAAATCTATAATTTTATTCAGATGAAAGGAAAAGAGAACAATATAACCAATAGATGATGCTCAGACAAGCTATCAGTGAAGCGGTAACAGTCATGTTTAGGAAAATGCGAATCAGGAAAGAAAAAAAAAAATTAAGAGAAGCAGAATTCTTTAGAGTGGGACACGTTGCAGTGTGGCTCATGAATTTTAACTAAGTGCAAGAGATCCCAGGGATAGACGTGAAAATATCGTCATGTGCCATAGAACGCGGCCTCCAAACCTTCCCTCATTACCGACCAAACGTAACTTACATTGAATGCTTCTTGATATCGACTGATCAGTTTTCTCTCATTTATAAACAGCCTCACACTTCGCAGCTCTAGCGATCTGTCCGATAATTATTCTTCGCTGAACCCTTATTCCATGTTTTGTCATTTGTTCTCGCTTTCTACCCTCGAATTTGTGAATGGTTATAAGACGCGATTACTCTTTCCGTGCGCGCGCCGGAAGGGATGAGATGCGCGCTCGATACCCGAAAACATATCATTATCTTCCCAGTGTTTGGAAGACTTCACCGACACCAATTCCGTTTTCTTTCATTCAGTCTAGATGTGCAAGCCCATGGCCAGAGGATGTCAACGGCTGGTCAATTACCATTTCAATGTTTTATGTAAAACGTCGACAGAGAATTGTTGGGTTTTGTTAACGAACTGATGTAGTGTGGAGTTCTGTTTAATGCCATACAATGGAGACGAGGAAGTCATGAATTATTTACTAAGGAAAAAACATTACACGTATTTATTTATTGCGTATATTGTAAATTTGAAATTTCCAGCAATAAATAGACTTCATTTCCAGCAATAAATAGATTTGATTTCCAGCAATAAATAGATTTAATTTCCATCAATAAATAGACTTCATTTCCAGCAATAAATAGATTTGATTTCAAGCAATAAATAGACTTCATTTCCAGGAATAAATAGATTTAATTTCCAGCAATAAATAGACTTCATTTCCAGGAATAAATAGATTTAATTTCCAGCAATAAATAGATTTGATTTCCAGCAATAAATAGACATCATTTCCAGGAATAAATATATTTAATTTCCAGCAATAAATAGACTTCATTTCCAGGAATAAATAGATTTAATTTCCAGCAATAAATAGATTTGATTTCCAGCAATAAATACACTTCATTTCCAGGAATAAATATATTTAATTTCCAGCAATAAATAGATTTGATTTCCAGCAATAAATAGACCATTATAATGTCGATACTATTGGCGCAGTGGAAGACCACTCGCTCTTCGTGACAAAGCTACGGGGTTAAACTTTAACTACCAGCAGCTCCAGTCAACTCAGCTATAAATGGGTGCATGACTTACGGTTAGTGAAGGAAAGGCAGCGAGGAAGGGAAATGACTACCTCACAAGCTGAGGTTTAGTATACTGGCATCTCTAACACTTCATCCCTGACCAGGGATTAAGTCTGAGGAAGGACTTCCTTGTAGGTGTACTGCTTTTAGACTTACATTTACAAGATTGAAACACTAAGAACATTGATACTACATCTCCGTCTACCAAACTGTGCACAGCAATGTGACACGAGGTAATCTTATCGTCAGAAGTCGGCTTCTTTCTCCAGCAAATACAAGTATGTCTGCCAGCTATGTTCACGGTACTCAGTGTCTGATCTTCACTTGTTCTATGACTCTATATGTTCACGACACTCTAAGGGTCTTAGTTTCACTTGTTCTATGACCCTATATGTTCACGACACTCTAAGGGTCTTAGTTTCACTTGTTCTAGGACTCTATATGTTCACGACACTCTATGGGTCTTAGTTTCACTTGTTCTATGACTCTATATGTTCACGACACTCTATGGATCTTAGTTTCACTTGTTCTATATGTTCACGACATTCTAAGGGTCTTAGTTTCACTTGTTCTATGACTCTATATGTTCACGAAACTCTAAGGGTCTTAGTTTCACTTGTTCTATGACTCTATATGTTTATGTCACTCTGAGGGTCTTAGTTTCACTTGTTCTATGACTCTATATGTTTATGACACTCTAAGGGTCTTAGTTTCACTCTTTCTATGACTCTAAATGCGATCTTCCTGGAGCCGATTTCTTTCCATTCCAACTTGGGAATGAACTAAAAACCTTCAGGTTGCCAAGCAGATTCTCTATCCATCCAGCCAGCTGGAAGCCATTAGCAAGCTAGTGTTGCAGATGTGCATGTACTTTGTGACCTACATTCCATTTGCCATCACGGGTTGTCTACAGCCACCTTAAGGTCTGTCATGTCAGCTTTCTCCCAGAGGTCTTTCATAGCGCGAGATCAGGGCTGTTCGTCCGGACATAACTGATTGTTCAGGGAGTGCACAGATGTCCGGTCACAACTGATTGTTCAGGGAGTGCACAGATGCGGCCACGAACTTCCTGCTTGTACATTCACAGTTATGAGGGGGGTTATCTCTTTGGGTCTTATGTGACCAGGTCACGCATTCGGTCATTTCCACCTGTGCTATTTGTTCAGTCTGTTCTCATGTGACACAGATAAATCTACACTCACGTGACATAGATACATCTACACTCACGTGACACAGATAAATCTACAATACGTGACACAGACTAATCTACACTCACGCAACACAGCTCAATCTACATTCACGTGACACAACCCAATCTGTTTTCACGTGACACAGCTCAATCTACACACATGTGACACAGCTCAATCTACACACACGTGACACAGCTCACTCTACACTTAACTTACACAGTTTAATCTACACTCATGTGACACAGTTTAATCTACATTCACGTGACACAGCTCACTCCACTCACGTGACATAGCTCAATCTACACTCACATGACACAGGTCAATCTACACTCACCTGACACAGCTCACTCTACACTCACGTGACATAGTTTAATCTACACTCACGTGACACAACTCAATGAACTTGATCATAAAAATCTCTAAGAAAGCTAGTAAGTGCAAGATATGGTCTCGTCGCTATGGAGACGCCATAGAGATACAACAATGAACATATGTACGACCTTTCACATGGAGTTCAAAGGATGGGAGGGGGTGGGGGGTTGAGGGGGGTGTGGGGGGCGGGCGGGGGTGGGGGGTCGTAGGCGGGGAATCCTCATTGTACTTTTAAAAAAGAGAAAGCATTTTTACCTTTTTAATAAAGATGTGTAATAAATAATATCAAATGTGCAGTTACCAGCCGTAAATGTGCAGTTACCAGCCGTGGATGTGCAGTTACCAGCCGTGAATGTGCAGTTACCAGCCATGGATGTGCAGTTACCAGCCGTGGATGTGCAGCTACCAGCCGTGAATGTCCAGTCACCAGCCGTCAATGTGCAGTTACCAGCCGTGAATGTGCAGTTACCAGCCGTGGATGTGCAGTTACCAGCCGTGAATGTCCTGTCACCAGCCGTCAATGTGCAGTTACCAGCCGTGAATGTGCAGTTACCAGCCGTGGATGTACAGTTACCAGCCCTGAAACCTCCGCTCCTGTATCTCTTCCATGAACAATTTCCAGTTTGCACTTACTACAGTTGCGCGATTCAGTTTCCGATCCAGTCTGACCAAGTAGAAAGATGAGATTAGTCCCAAAGTATTGAACCCAGAAGATTCAACATTTATCTGATTCACTAACAAAGCCCATCCGTCTGGCACCTTATAATCTGGGTGTAGTTTCCTGGCATTTCCATGGAATATCTAAATTCATTTACAATTAACGCCGCCAGCAAAAATGATTAGCAATCGCTCTGGTTTCGGAGAGCGCGCAAGGGCATGAGTTTTCACTACTGTTTCATCGATATTAACATATACAGGTAGTGGCTCAGTGATCGGGCTTGGACAAAAAAAAAACAAACAAAAAAACACAACAATTCTTGCGTTACGGCCACAACACCTTCGTCAGGAAGTAAAAACAACTAACAAATCATTACAAACAACAACAAAACGTGATATGACATGAGCGGTTTAAGATGGCCGCCATTAACCGGATGTGCCAGGAAAGTGTGAGACACGGCATGCCAGTTATGAAATAGAGTAGACGAAACAGGAAACGGTCAATGTGATTAAACACATACGCAAGCAGATAATACATGAACAGATCCCACAAATACCCAAACCAGAAAAAAACCTTTACCAATATCAAAGGAGACACACATATTAATTATATGAAAGCTGGAGAGAAACGGTGCGATTAAAGTTAGATGGAGATAGATGGAGATACCATCACAATAAAGTAATGTGGAGATAAATGGAGATAGACTACAATAAACGGACAGAATTGAAGAGATCGGAATTTTGAAGTATTTCTGGCGGTCCAGACACCATAACCAAACAAGAGGTGAGAACAGGCGATAGCAGTTGAGGTTTCTGGAGTAGGAGGGGACGGGGGAGTGGTACAGGAGAGTGGAATAATTGAATCCATTTGACTGGGAATACCCACAACATGAGCAAACATTTTCACTGAAAAGCAATTCCAGAATTGTAAAAATGAAAGTCTTCAGTTTTAATAATGTTCTGCAATTTGGCTGAGTTTATTGTAAAAAAAGTAATGGGGGATAGAAGATCTTCAAGTTATGTCACGTAGGGACAACATCGCTAGAAGAAAAGACACCACCACTAGAAGAAAAGACACCAGAGTTAAAATAAGCTTATGTCCTCGGTTTGATTAGAGTTGTTTGAACCTGTGACAGAACGGCGAGAGATACAAATCTTCCAATGTCCGACAACTTACAGGCCATTAAGGAAAGACCGTTAAATGTGTTCACAAAGCCTGCCTTTGTATCTAGAGTTGTCGATGTCTGCTTGAGAGTATCTAGAGTTGTCGATGTCTGCTTGAGAGTATCTAGAGTTGTCGATGTCTGCTTGAGAGTATCTAGAGTTGTCGATGTCTGCTTGAGAGTATCTAGAGTTGTCGATGTCTGCTTGAGAGTATCTAGAGTTGTCGATGTCTGCTTGAGAGTATCTAGAGTTGTCGATGTCTGCTTGAGAGTATCTAGAGTTGTCGATGTCTGCTTGAGAGTATCTAGAGTTGTCGATGTCTGCTTGAGAGTATCTAGAGTTGTCGATGTCTGCTTGAGAGTATCTAGAGTTGTCGATGTCTGCTTGAGAGTATCTAGAGTTGTTGATGTCTGCTTGAGAGTATCTAGAGTTGTCGATGTCTGCTTGAGAGTATCTAGAGTTGTTGATGTCTGCTTGAGAGTATCTAGAGTTGTCGATGTCTGCTTGAGAGTATCTAGAGTTGTCGATGTCTGCTTGAGAGTATCTAGAGTTGTTGATGTCTGCTTGAGAGTATCTAGAGTTGTCGATGTCTGCTTGAGAGTATCTAGAGTTGTTGATGTCTGCTTGAGAGTATCTAGAGTTGTCGATGTCTGCTTGAGAGTATCTAGAGTTGTCGATGTCTGCTTGAGAAACAACAGTCCTGCTACTGATGTCTGCAGCTTTTAGTGGTCAAGGCTACATTACTTTGGGAGGTTTAATATCCGTCTTTCTAGACAGAGCAAAGAATATCCGTCCTTTTAGACACAGCTTTTAATTATGCGATGAATCTCTGATAGGATGTCTTTTCTGTTCGGATATAACAGTGGGCAATTGGGAGGAATATTGTTCTGTGAGGACATGGCACAAGAAAACTGTTTGCACTATTTGAGAGGGATGAGTGAAGATTTCTGAGAGTCTTAACGGATGGCAGTATTCTAGTTGTTCTGTTAAAAAACATCAGAAAAAATATGAAGAGTAAATAACAGGGAAAGGAAATGGGAATTAGTTTAACAAGAGTTGACAAACCCAGAAAGGAATAATACTCTCAGACAACAACAGATCTAGACAAGAACGCCACTTTCAGAAAAATAAGTGTTCATATTCCACGAAGAACAGAACTGGAAGGGCAAACCATCGCGGGATGGGAGCGCTCACACAAATAGTATTTATCTGAACATGTATGCTCAACGTTTATAACATGAAAATAACTACAAAAGCCGGTCTAATTGCAAGAGCAGAAGTGGAATCCAAAATAGATGAGACGGTTTGTGAAGATAAGCAAACAATCCAAAATAGATAAGACGGTTTGTGAAGATAAGCAAACAATCCAAAATAGATAAGACGGTTTGTGAAGATAAGCAAACAATCCAAAATAGATAAGACGGTCTGTGAAGATAAGCAAACCTTAATATAAGAGACTGAAGACATTGACAAATCATAGGAATGGTTTTAGGATAACAGATTAAAGGGACACAATAAACACGAAAAGAGCACCAACGAAGACTAGCAGAACAGCCAAGGTCATGAGCATGGGTTGTGTATGAGGACAATAACTAGCAATACAAGGTAGGCCTAACTTGTGGAGGAATCATCGAAGTATTCATTGGTGTCCCTAAGGTATATTCATCAAGAACATGCAACCGGGTGCAATACCGGAATACAGGGATATAACGATCCAGAAACACAGGTGCAAATGAACAATAACCAAGACCGCTGTACCTGTCATGTCATGGTACATGCAACAGGCTATCATTATCCAAGCAGTTCCAGAGGGGCTTAGTCTCTGTCAGCATATGTCAAAGGATGTGAGTGAAGATGGCTGATGTCATATTTCATCCCAGTCTCTAGTTTTTCTCTCTGGACTTATTTTCCTGACATCTGCAGCTCAACACGAGCAAGATCTAGACCCTTTACCCGTACTTCTACCTTAGGTAGTGTTGAACACCCCCACCCCCTCCCCATTGACTATGAGGTAGCAGGTGGCAATCCAACCACAAAAGGCAATGTCATCGGGGATCAGGTGTTGAGCACTGTATTTGACCATATCTCAGCGTTGTGTGAAGTGAGTTGGTTAGTTGTCTCCCTGGCCATCTCACCTTTGCGTCAGGTGAGTTGGTCAGTTCCCTCCTTGGCCTTCTCACCTTTGTGTTAGGTGAGTTGGTCAGTTCCCTCCCTGGCCTTCTCCCCTTTGCGTCAGGTGAGTTGCCCAGTTCCCTCCCTGGCCTTCTCACCTTCTCTAAGTACAGACCAGGCACCCCATTGCGGGAGAGTAGCCTGGTGAAAGCGGATTGCACCTTCGCTGCAAGAGCGAAACCTGCACTCGTTATGCCATTCAAACGTAACTTTACGTTTGGTAACATACAAATAGACGACTGTGCATGATTGTAGCAATCTCATGCTGTCGATACGTGGCCACCATTTGTGATGATGATGATGTTCGGTCTTTGAGCGCTTCTTTTATTCACCGACCAGACCCAGGTCCTTCTAAAGCTCACATACATTAGTTGTTTGGGGGATACGGTTGTCTGGCATGAGCTCGACGTGGATCCAACTGGATCTGGATCTGCTACAACAGTGTGTGGATGCTGGGCATTTTAGACTTCGTGAGGATCTCGGTGTCTGGTAGCCTATCGTGAGGACCTGTCTAGTAGCCTATCGTGAGGATCTCGGTGTCTGGTAGCCTGTCGTGAGGATCTGTCTGGTAGTCTATTGCGAGAATCTGTCTGGTTGCCTGTCGTGAGGATCTGTCTGGTAGCCTTTCGTGAGGATCTGTCTGGTAGCCTGTCGTGAGGATCTGTCTGGTAGCCTGTCGTGAGGATCTGTCTGGTAGCCTGTCGTGAGGATCTGTCTGGTAGCCTTTCGTGAGGATCTGTCTGGTAGCCTGTCGTGAGGATCTGTCTGGTAGCCGGTCGTGAGGATATGTCTGGTAGCCTGGCGTGAGGATATGTCTGGTAGCCTGTCGTGAGGATCTGTCTGGTAGCCTGTCGTGTCACGGTATTAACAACAATTTGCGGAGGAAGCTTGTGTGGAAGTGGTTTATTTTTCTAGCATACCTGCTGTACACAGTCCACGTCTCGCTGTCATGCCTGCTGTACACAGTCCACGTCTCACTGGCATTCCTGCTGTACACAGTCCACGTCTCACTGGCATGCCTGCTGTACACAGTCCACGTCTCACTGGCATACCTGCTGTACACAGTTCACGTCTCACTCTCATGCCTGCTGTACACAGTCCACTTCTTACTGGCATACCTGCTGTACACAGTTCACGTCTCACTGGCATACCTGCTGTACACAGATCACGTCTCACTGGCATACTTGCTGTAGACAGTCCACGTCTCACTACAGCGTCAGACAACATACAAACAGACACACACACATGCACATACACAGTAAATAAAGAAGTTAGAAGTATACAGGTAAACTGTTAGAAGCATACAGGAAAACATAAATAATGAAGAAGGAAAGGAACGAAAGTGGAAGAAAATGAATGCACTTTAGAAAGAAAAATAGACGAAGAAACATAAGTACAAAGGAAAAACAACAATATAGAAGACACAAAGAAAAAAAGAGTGAAACAATAGTAATATTAGTGAAAAGAGAACAAAAACAATTAGAGGAAAAAGGATGAGATGACGACTAGCAAAAAAAGAAAAAGAAATGATTTAACGACAATAATTGACAATTGAAATTATTCCACATCTGAAAGCAGTTTTCAGTAATAGACCAGTCTGTCTATAACACGACGAAACCGCAGTTAAAGTGTCGCACTAACACTTCCAGCAGGCCACGAGAATAACAACAATTTGAGAAAGCATTCTGACAGCTTTGACAATTGAAAACTCACTTTTGCCTTCCATTTTCTCTTACGCCTCTAACCGGGCGGAACGATTACACACCTCTGGAGATTCCATTATATAATTAGACACAATAAAGAATTGAATTTGCTGTCCAAGCGGTTACATATTAAAATACATGCTGAGTCGGGCGATTTACAATTATTGATTGGTGCACTGGCTAGGAAATAGTTGAATTTATGGGAGAGAAGGTTTGTTAGACGCTGTGTTAGCGACTATCAGAGAGGGAGAGAGAGAGAGCCAGAGAAAGAGGGAGAAAGAGAAAGAGACAGAGAGAGAGCGGGAAAAGAGAGAGACAGAGAAATAGAGAGAGAGAGAAAGAGACAGAGAGAAAGAGAGAGAAAGAGGAAGAAAGAGGCAGAGAGAGAGGGAAAGAGAGAGAGAGAGAGAGAGAAAAAGAGAGAGAGAGAAAGAGGGAGATAGCGAGAGAAAGAGAGAGAGTGAGAAAGAGAGAGAAAGAGAGACAGAGAGAGAGAGAGAGAAAGAGAGCGGAGCAAGGAAATGTACGAGGCGTGTTCAAATGAAACCAGACCAAACTGTAACAAGTGAACATACGTACGATGCGCATGATGACGTCCCCTCTGGGGTAAACAGCACATACCAACCGTCAAGTTTGCAAAATGTCATTATCCTCCGACTCATAGTTTCCTCAGCCGACCGTTGAATACGGCAGATGTGATACAGAAACCGTTCAGAGTTGATCAGCGAGCGGTGATTCTGTTTGTAACAGCTGAAGGATGTCGAACAGTTGACATTCATCGCATAATGCAGGCAGTATATTTTGACAAACGTGTGTCGAAGAATACAGTGAAGAACCGGTCAACCATGTTTAAAGAAGGACGTGAGTTAACGCAACAACATGCGAATGGCCTGGTCTCGGAAGATCTTACGTTACTTCACGTCCTTAACTCACGTCATCAGAAGTGACGTCATCATGCGCATCGTACGTATGTTCACGTGTTGCAGTTTGGTCCGGTTTCATTTGAACACGTCTTCTATTTGTATATAATGTATAGGACGCCTGGCTCGTTTAGGTTTAGGAACGGTGTGAATATACTCGTATGTCAACGTCGAGGGCACTTAGCTGCTTCCACTTCAGTGGCGCCATTTATGCAAGAAAACACTGTTACCAATGAGAGAACGTGATGGCCACATCAAAACAAACATTGTGCAACTGACGGATTGGGGCTGTCTCTGAACCCAGTGGGCTCGTGGAGATGGTGGACCGCCAGGGTTTCGCTACCAGCTCGGCATTCCACTGGGCTGGGTCAGCGTTGTGCTTTGGGGAGTGTATTCCATGACTTATTGAGAGTTTGAAACATGATGGATACAGAATTCTCTCATGCCTCAGTAGAGATGGCAGACTGCCAGGGCTCTGGTACCAACTCAACATTACACAGATCTAAGTTTGCCTAATCAACATTACACAGAGCTAAGTTTGCCTAACTCAACATTACACAGAGCTAAGTTTGCCTAACTCAACATTACACAGAGCTAAGTTTGCCTAACTCAACATTACACAGATCTAAGTGTGCCTAACTCAACATTACACAGAGCTAAGTTTGCCTAACTCAACATTACACAGAGCTAAGTTTGCCTAACTCAACATTACACATATCTAAGTGTGCCTAACTCAACATTACACAGAGCTAAGTTTGCCTAACTCAACATTACACAGAGCTAAGTTTGCCTAACTCAACATTACACAGATCTAAGTTTGCTTAACTCAACATTACTCAGAGCTAAGTTTGCCTAACTCAACATTACACAGAGCTAAGTGTGCCTAACTCAACATTACACAGAGCTAAGTTTGCCTAACTCAACATTACACAGAGCTAAGTTTGCCTAACTCAACATTACACAGAGCTAAGTGTGCCTAACTCAACATTACACAGAGCTAAGTTTGCCTAACTCAGCATTACACAGAGCTAAGTGTGCCTAACTCAACATTACACAGAGCTAAGTTTGCCTAACTCAACATTACACAGAGCTAAGTTTGCCTAACTCAACATTACACAGATCTAAGTTTGCTTAACTCAACATTACACAGAGCTAAGTTTGCCTAACTCAACATTACACAGAGCTAAGTTTGCCTAACTCAACATTACACAGAGCTAAGTTTGCCTAACTCAACATTACACAGAGCTAAGTTTGCCCAACTCAACATTACACAGAGCTAAGTGTGCCTAACTCAACATTACACAGAGCTAAGTTTGCCTAACTCAGCATTACACAGAGCTAAGTTTGCCTAACTCAACATTACACAGAGCTAAGTTTGCCTAACTCAACATTACACAGATCTAAGTGTGCCTAACTCAACATTACACAGAACTAAGTTTGCCTAACTCAACATTACACAGAGCTAAGTGTGCCTAACTCAACATTACACAGAGCTAAGTTTGCCTAACTCAACATTACACAGAGCTAAGTGTGCCTAACTCAACATTGCATTCCAAAGAACGTTTCTCACGCCTAACTGCAAAACTTAAATAGGTTGGAACTAAGAGCTAGAGGAAACTATCTCTCGAGGACCTGTTTGTTATTGGAAATTGCAAGCCACCCGATGCCCTGTATATTAGTGGAGATTGTAAGCCACCCGAGGCCCTGTATGTTAGTGGAGATTTGCAAGCCACCCGAGGCCCTGTATGCTAGTGGAGATTGCAAGCCACCCGTGGCCATGTTTGTTGATGGAGATGGTAAGTCCGTTGAGACCCTGTTTGCTGGTTGGGATGCCCGCCATGGCTCCTCAGAACTGTTTAGCTCTGTACTCGATATTGTCCACAGTTGACTGCATTACGCGCCCATAGTCAACGAGACAGCTGCATATCTGGTTTGTGCCAGGGGCAGGAAGAAATGCCACATGATCTCCAGCAGTGTTATCTAGAATCCTCAAAAGCTAATCGTCCAGGGAATCTGATTAATACTAATAAGAAGAATACCACAGAAACCAGCCTTGCAAGAGATGTGTTGGAAGGTGAAGGGGGATGTTGCCCAATAAACGTATGTTTAGACTTTGCGATCAGAGGCAGACTAAAAGAAGACTGTGACCAGCATGGATTGCAAAATCTGATCAAGAAGCATAAACAAGACGGAGTATAATCAAATATAGAAAGGATCTTCATCAGTCGAAGTGTCTTTTAAAATCGCTAACGAATGTAGATGTCGCCAGCATGACGGATCTTCTTCTTCTTCGCTCGTTCTGAATCTCCCACTACCAAACCCTGAAAGGGCTTAAGTAGCAGAATGTAGTCCAGAGAACGGAATGCGTTGTGTCGTAGTTTACAGCCCGGCTGCGATATTTGCACCTTTCGGTCCAACACATCCGACTTCAGCAAGCATTTTTTGAGTACCGGGTTAGCATTCCCTTTTCGATTCCTTCTCCTTTGCCAGTCTGCCCTGCTGCAGCCTGTTATCCAGGATCACCGCGTGGAGGTATAGAAGGGTCTTGGCAGCTCTGGTTCGCTGGCCCTGACACTAGCAGTCAGCTATGGGTCGCTGACCACTGCAGCTCATGCGCTGCTCAGCATCTTGATCCCGCATGACGGATCGACTGTACTTTCTCTATGTGTATTAGGACATGCATTTAATGCTACACACAAGCTTATCAACAAGACCACAGCTTGCTCTTCTAACTGCGTGGATTCCAGGGTCCTCTACCAATGAGCAGCAAACAATATTTCTAAGTGTTAAGGTTGTGGATTGTGGTAGCAATATGATAAAACATAACAGAATGGTTCATACATGAACACGGCAAGACCCCCATACATGGTTTAAGCCAGCAAGACATGGCTTGGACCAGCAAGACCTCACACGTGGCTTGGACCAGCAAGACCTAATACATGGCTTAGACCAGTGAGACCTAATACATGGCTTGGACCAGAATGACCTGATACATGGCTTTGACCAGCAAGACCTCATACATGGCTTGGACCAGTGAGACCTCATACATGGCTTGGACCAGTGAAACCTCATACATGGCTTGGACCAGCAAGACCTCATACATGGCTTGGACCAGTGAGACCTCATATATGGCTTGGACCAGCGAGACCTCATACATGGCTTGGACCAGTGAGACCTCATACATGGCTTGGACCAGTGAGACCTCATACATGGCTTGGACCAGCAAGACCTCATACATGGCTTGGACCAGTGAGACCTCATACATGGCTTGGACCAGTGAGACCTCATACATGGCTTGGACCAGTGAGACCTCATACATGGCTTGGACCAGTGAGACCTCATACATGGCTTGGACCAGTGAGACCGTGAGACCTCATACATGGGTTGGACCAGTGAGACCTGATACATGGCTTGGACCAGTGAGACCTCATACATGGCTTGGACCAGTGAGACCGTGAGACCTCATACATGGCTTGGACCAGTGAGACCTGATACATGGCTTGGACCAGTGAGACCTCATACATGGCTTGGACCAGTGAGACGAATGATACCACTTGCAAGTTACGCACCATGCTCATACGGAGGAGTAAAGAAGGAAATAGAATGCCACTGGGGCCATGAACCAGATAGGTAAGTTAATATGGCAGCCGTCGGGGTGGGGGAGAGTGAGGGGGTCTAGGAGCAGACTACCTTTGCAATATTATTAGAACAATCTGGTCTCAAAATAAACGGAGAGATAGCGACGACGCTTGCGTTCTCTAATGTAGAGCGTGCACATATTTCATTTACACTTTTATTTCGGAGATTAGAATTGCGCACGGAATCTGATGTATACTTTCCTAATCAAGAATTGCGCATGGAATCTGATATATACTTTCCTAACCAAGAATTGCGCATGGAATCTGATATATACTTTCCTAACCAAGAATTGCGCATGGAATCTGATATATACTTTCATAACCAAGAATTGCGCATGGAATCTGATATATACTTTCCTAACCAAGAATTACCCATATAATCTGATGTATACTTTCCTAACCAAGAATTACCCATAGAATCTGATGTATACTTTCCTAACCAAGAAATACCTAATGGAATCTCATGTAAGCTTAAATAACCAAGAATTGTGCATGGAATCTGATGTAAGCCTTCCTAACCAAGAATTGCGCATGGAATCTGATGTAAGCTTTCCTAACCAAGAATTCAGCATGAAATCTGATGTATATATCCCTATCCAAGATTGTGGAGCAACCTTTCAGTTGAGTGCATGTCATTCAGATAAATGTAAAGATATGACACGACATGCAGAGGAACATCTCAGTCTCAGACAGAAACATAACGTAGTGAATACAGGGCTTCAGCTGCAGCGTGCGTGCAGAGTGAGCTAATTACTATGTAATGGTGGGGAGAGAGAAAGACACGCAAGACATTATGGAATACAAGAGAATTGAGCGAGTACAAGGAAGTGGCTGAAAGAAAATAGTGACGCTAGTTTTAAAAACACAAGATAATGATTCTCCCTCGTCTCGCTCGCTTGCAATTAATAGCTTCCATGAAATGGCTGTTCTGTTGATGAATGTGGGTCTGGACGCTCCAAACTCAAGTAACAGGAAGATCGATTTATATATATGTAATCTTTGAATGAATTGAAAGAAAGAGAGAAGGAGGGCGCGTGAGATTGAAAGAAAGATGAAGGGGTGAATCTGAGAGAAAATGAACCAAATAAAAAACTAAACTTATTTTAGAACAGAACAAAGGATTGGCATGCTATGTCCTTGCGAAGACATGAGAGGTCCATGTTGATGACCTTACCCGTTCCTGTAATCGTTCACAACATGTCGTAATCATGTATTCTGTCCTTTCTTCTACGATGTATATCGGTTGAGTTGTCTGTGTCTCTTCCACATTTGGGTATATTTTTGTTGTCCATGTTTGGTGCTTGCGCGCGCTAGAAGACCCATGGGGAGTTATGGATATGATCGTGGCACGCGCAGTTCAATTGTTCTCTTCTTCCGGCCAATACAGTAGATGGCATACATGGCCTTTCTATCCCTGTTATATCGAGTGTAGAGAGATGCTAGTCTTCTGTTTTGTTTCCAAGAGTCTATGTGCACCCTGTTTGGGTGGTCCTTTTCTTATTTTCTTGTTATTTATAAATCTTCACAGCGTGGGTCAGTGACGTTCTCCTACCGATATCCAATCGTCTATATTGATCTCTATTCCGTGCGCCACTATAGGTGTTGATCTCATACATCCCACACACTCACACAAATTAACCTCAGCGCTTGATTCAGCTTCCGGTCAATGGATGCGATGTCATTAATGCTCACAATAGCCTGGATGAAAAGGCTATAGTCAATCACTGATAGTACACGCTCAAAGTCTAGACGAAATGTATAGTTCTAAGGTATAGAACCAAGGTATAGTTGGGAAAGAGTTCGTTTATCAGCTCCCGTTTGAGCTAGCGATTATCTTGATAGGTTTAATCGCTTGCTTTCTTTATTCCCGAGATTGTAGATTGATCTGTTTAAATTGTATGTCCAGTTATACTGCCAGCTACACTGTGGTTCTCCTCTGCCATTAGTAGTTCCTAGTTCATGCTGATATAAATGTATCGCTGTGCTTCTTTATGGCTGTATGAGAAGACGGTGTATATGCGTGTATGTGAACTAATCATTAGTTGCCACACTGGCTAACATACTGATCTTACGAGCAGCGCTCTGTTGATGTTAGCCGTTGTCGAAATTGGATGATTCTATGTGGTCCAGATGGCGTCAGAAAAGGAAGTGTTTGGTACATTTAGATGTTTTGTGAGGTCTTTTATATACAAAAGGAGAAGTGTGCAGACTAGAGTAGAGCCCTGTTGTTAGTCCTACTTCTATTGTTCAGTTACTTGTAGTTACACATTCAAAGTTGGTATTGTTGTTGTTGTTGTTGTTGTTGTTGTTGTTGTTGCTGAATGCCCAACATGAGTAGGATTGCTCTTTTGTGCGCCCTGCTAAGGACGTAAAATGGCGGGTTGTTGTAGCTTTCCACACATCCCGAGCATGCTGATGAAAGTGGGCCGGGGTCCTCCAGGTGGTTGTGCTATGCTTGCCTTTGCCTGCTTTGTCGCTCACTACTACGAGGATCACGTTGACCCCTTACCTCGTTAGCCCGGCTGCCATAAAAACAGTCCGTTTCCAGGAAGCGCTACGGGGAAGCCGATATAATGGTCTTGGCCAATATATTTTACCTGACCCTGACTAACATGTCTGATCAGTATGTTGTGCCTGACCCTGACTAACATGTCTGATCAGTATGTTTTATCTGACCCTGACTAACATGTCTGATCAGTATGTTGTGCCTGACCCTGACTAACCTATCTGATCAGTATGTTGTGCCTGACCTTGACTAACATGTCTGATCAGTATGTTTTGCCTGACCCTGACTAACATATCTGATCAGTATGTTTTGCCTGACCCTGACTAACATGTCTGATCAGTATGTTTTGCCTGACCCTGACTAACATGTCTGATCAGTATGTTTTGCCTGACCTTCTCGCAAAGTTGGTATCTATAATTCTATTGGTTAGAAATGTGCGCATCCATTAAATCATCGTTACTTCTTTTCCAATTGTCCTCATTATCACCCAGAGCCCCTTCCTTCAGGCCCTGTCATAAACCTGCTCTAGATCAAGCTACTAGTGTGATGTCTCCTACTTTGATTCCATCCATCACATGCTGGGGGAGGGGGATGAGTGGGAGTGGAGGGGGGAGTGGGGTGGAGCGGAGTTAGCCATGTGTGTATTGCTGACAAACCACGACAGGACCTCTCTTACATTTGGTGATATTCGCCCAGCCATTTGGCGATATTAGCCCACCATTTGGCCCATATTAGTTCACCATTTTACCCATATTAGCCCACCATGTGATCCATATTGGCCCACTATGTGGCCTATATTGGCCCAGCATTTCAGTTTTAGTTATCAAAACTGTTCGGAATCGTCCGAAAGAAACTGAACGTCGTTGAGTCTGCCCGGTTTGCAGAGATCTCGGTTCTTGCAGCTGTGCATCAATTCACTTAACCTGGGATCCCTCATCAAAGACAAGCTCTTTCTACACCCAGAAATAAACAGTCACATTGGTAAGGCTGCTGCTAGATTTGCTCGTCTCACTCACTTTGTGTTTGGAAAAACCAGAAGCTGACAGTAAAAACTAAGGCCATGGTGAACAATGTATGTGTTGTTAGTACAATTCTATATGACAGCGAGACATGGACAACTTATGACAGACAAGAGCACAGGCTTAATACCTTCCACATACGGCGCCTGCGATCCATTCTTGGAATTACATGGAGGGACAGAGAGACAAATGCAGAGGTGAACTCTCTGACCGGTCTCCCAAACATGTACACTCTCCTAGAACAGAGAAGACTACGGTGGCTTGGTCATGTTCGTCGCGTGAAAGATGGCCGCATTCCCAAAGATATCTTCTATGGAGAGTTGACGGATGACAAAAGAGCAGTCGGCCGACCACAGTTGAGGTTCAAAGATGTGTATCTGTCATTTGTGTATCTACAGGTTGATCGATGGTGTATAAATTATACAGCATAGGTGCCAGGACACCTTCGTGCGCCAGTCTTTTCTGTTGTTTCGCCATCGACTCCCCCCCCCCTCCCCCCATAACCCAGTGCGATGCAGATCAGAATAATACTTTCAAAGACTTTATACAGATGGCACATTAGTGAAACCGGTCGGAAGTTCTTAGATTCTGATGGATTTTTCCTGGTTTTAGAAGAGCAGCCATATGGGATTTTCTCTAGATTTTAGAAATGTGCATAGAACCGATGCACGTGTTGAAAAACTTCAGTAGCTAGTGATAGGGAAGGCTCATGTCCGGCTAACTAGTGGTGGGAAAGTCTCATGTCCGGATAGCTAGTGGTGGGGAAGTCTCATGTCCGGATAGCTAGGGGTGGGGAAGTCTCATGTCCGGCTAGCTAGTGATGGGGAAGTCTCATGTACGGAAAGCTAGTGTTGGGGAAGTCTCATGTCCGGCTAGCTAGTGATGGGGACGTCTCATGTCCGGATAGCTAGTGATGGAGAAGGCTCATGTCCGGCTAGCTAGGGATGAGGAAGGCTCATGTCCGAATAGCTAGTGGTGGGGAAGACTCATGTTTGGATAGCTAGTGGTGGGGAAGTCTCATGTCCGGCTAGCTAGGGACTGGGAAGGCTCATGTCCGGCTAGCTAGTGTTAAGGAAGGCTCATGTCCGAATAGCTAGTGTTGAGGAAAGCTCATGTCCGGCTAGATAGTGATGGGGAAATCTCATGTCCGGATAGCTAGTGGTGGGGAAGTCTTATGTCCGGATAGCTAGTGGTGGGGAAGGCGTACTGCCATCGTTCAGTGCGTCGTACTCTCAAACTGATCCGGAATCGATGGTGGAACCACAGTACGTTTATTATGTTTACAATTCTATGTGGCCGAGTTGCGTGATAGTTAGAGCTACAGCTTTCACGTTATACTTGACAGGATACACAACTATGAACCACACACCAAATTAACCGTTTGTAAATACGTACACGAGTGTTACAGTTAGGAAACACGCAGCGACGAGAGGAGGAGTGGTCACCACTCTGGGAGTCATAAACACACATTTATAATGGTCTCATATTCTGGGAGTCCTAAACACACATTTATAATGGTCTCATATTCTGGGAGTCATAAACACACATTTATAATGGTCTCATATTCTGGGAGTCATAAACACACATTTATAATGGTCTCATATTCTGAGAATCATAAACACACATTTATAATGATCTCATATTCTGGGAGTCATAAACACACATTTAAAATGGTCTCATATTCTGGGAGTCATAAACACACATTTAAAATGGTCTCAAATTCTGGGAGTCATGAACACACATTCATAATGGTCTCATATTCTGGGAGTCTGAAACACATATTTATAATGGTCTCATATTCTGGGAGTCTGAAACACATATTTATAATGGTGTAGCAGATCCCACTGTTTGCCCTAGGGCTATTCTAACTTAGAACACTATCACACTCATCCACATCATCATGACCACACACTGCAAATAATATAGTACACAGCAGATGGCATATTTATTATATAATACTCATACCAGAAAAATGAGTAGTGAAATTACAGACACAATACAATACATGTCATCTTAACTAAATATTCCTATATAATATATATGTTAATATAAATATTAACTAAAACGGAAATTTTAAGCATTAGCTTTTGATGGAATTCCCAACTATCTAAAACCTGGTTCTATTGCCTACTCACATCACACACAGACATCTCTTTAATTGCATCCTCAACTCACCTTATCAAAAACTTCCTCACTCAAATCCCCTCAGGCGGGCGCTCTGGACATACTTCGATCACAATGTGTCTTGCTTACAAAACACGTTCAGATTATCTATTAATACAAAACTCACACACCTATTTGAGCGATCCGGTTCAATCACTAACATTCGTACGACAGTCTATCAATCGCTGCTCTATCAAATTGGTGAGCTAAACGGACTCCTATCTACAGTCTCTCATTCGCTCTCGTCCCCATCAAGCCTCTTTCATCCAGCCCCTCTCATCCAGCATCTTGAGCTCAACTTTGACTAGTCTTATATACACTCAAACAGGATCAAAGCTGACCAATGGACCCCAGGGGGATGGCTCTACTCAGTCGCCATTGGAACGAAATACTTTGCACACCTGTCACTCATCTATAGCAGCAAGCTCCGCTACCATCTCGTCTGTCACTCATTCTCCCCCTGCCCAAATCGGAACGCCAGGGGTCAGCTCCCACATGTCCACATTCTTTGCCCCAACTCTGTTTTCCTTTGTTGAGACGGTGAATGACCTAGGCACGCATTCAGGTTTTTTGTTGTTCTGAGTCGTCAACCACATCACCCCTGCCCTAAACTCTCTTGCTCCGGAGGGAACTATTACAATGGTTTCATATTCTGGGAGTCTGAAACACATATTTATAATGGTCTCATATTATGGGAGTCTGAAACACATATTTATAATGGTTTCTTATTCTGGGAGTCTGAAACACATATTTATAATGGTTTCAAATTCTGGGAATCTGACACATAATTCTATTTTCTTGATATTTATTTCTGAATTTGGATGGGCCCGATTACATTCTAGGAATACCAATTACAGACTACAGATGTCAAATCACATGCCAAATCACATGACATTCGCAAACATTCACAGACAGAGAACAAATAAAAAAGCTGATTGTTTTGAAAACAAATTTTATAGCTTGC
Source organism: Ariolimax columbianus (assembly GCA_036924085.1). Classification (NCBI taxonomy): domain Eukaryota; kingdom Metazoa; phylum Mollusca; class Gastropoda; order Stylommatophora; family Arionidae; genus Ariolimax; species Ariolimax columbianus. Next base: position 43,712,261 of record JAVGWX010000016.1, read on the forward strand.
TTGTAGAAGTTGTTTTTCTTCATTTATATTTCAGTAATATTGTTCTTAGAAACAAGATGAGGACTTTCGATTATTAAGACGAGGTCAAACATTCTGTGAAATGTGAAACAAATTCTGATTGTTGTTACAGACAGCTGCTCCCATTACCACACACAATCTATGCTAGGTGTTCAATTGCAGTGCATTATAAGATAGTGAATGAGGAAGGAATACAAAATGAAGTAGTTTAAACATAACCAACAAAAACATTTTGGGAGAAACATATGCTTCGTAATTATTGCTGACTCTTACTTGACCTGTTCATTTTTGATGTGGAACGTCGAAGCGCTGATGTTCCATCTGAATATCGAATAGTGTTCCGTTGGCTGTTGTAAGAAAGTGCTGCCGTAAGGTTACTGGTTGTATTTTGTCTATATACCTTGTAGTCTTTCTCTGACCCTGTGTGATTAGATTTTCTATTGTTATAGGAGTCATACATGAGCAAGATGAAGAGGTAGAACCACACGTGAGGTACAATACATCTCTCCCATCCGACACTAATTTTACATTATTTTACTAATTTTAATCTATGTTCAGAGATATACATTCTAAAGACATCAATTCCAGCAAGGTTCTCAATTCTTGGAAGTTCACAAATGAATACAAATTGACAAGTATCACTTACCAGGCGCGCTATAAAATATAGATGTTGGTAATATTACACTTCCAGCCATCCTACGGACTATCTGAATGTGTATTTAAAGGTTGAATAATGTTAAAGAGTACAACAAAATTAGTTTTCAATCGACTTATGTGAAGTACACAAAACAAATCAGCGCCATTTTTTTAGCTACGTGACGTCGCGTCTAGGACGAGTTTCTTGGAAAGACAGGAAAACCAATAGTGAGGTTCTGGAAGAAGTCCAGGTGGGGAAGACACTTCTGAAGGTAATGAACAGTGGAATAATAAAATATTTTGGTCATGTCACGTGCCATGACAGTCTGATAAAGGTTATTTAGGAAGGACAGCATAGGGGACAAGAGAGACAAAGGGCGGCAGAGATTCAGATGGACAGACACCATCAGGATGTGATCGGGTCACAGTTTGACTACGTGTACCAGCCAGCCTGGCCCGAGACAGATGGGGATCCATTACCGTCAACCTCCGTTGTTGAGATGGGACTTGATGTTAATGATTGTTAAAGGTGCCCATGGGAAGTTGATGAGTGTAATTCTAATTCAATAACTCCAACATTGTGCCCATATAAAACCGACCTTACTTTTTTATGTTGAACATATTTGGTTTCCAGAACTGCCAGTTTTACCTGGTTCTTGCACGTTCTGTCCCCTATCGTTCACTGTTCACCTCATCTCAACCATTGTGTGAGGCATTGAAACCACATCTCTCCAGGTCTTCATCTCGAGTACCGGCATGCACATACAACTATTCTATCTGTGACGCATGTAGTGACATTGCATTATTCAGTAAACTGATGTATTAATGCAGTAAACTCTTGGAAGTATTTATCTTTTACTGAACCAATGGCAGAAAAAATCGCCCGGGGCATTGTCTCTGTATACTCACCGGTGTATTCGTTGTGTTAACACCGGTTTTTCTATAGAAATGGCTGAATCGAAAACGAATCCACTTCCGTCTGTCCCGATAACAATACAATGACTCTTTTGACTTTAGACAATATCTAAATGATTTGTTCTGTTTCACGTGCATTTGAGGATGATATGTTGTTGCAATGCACTGTTGTGAGGTCTGTTAAGTTTGCTTACGTAGATGTTATAAATGCGTTTGCAGTGTAAACTTAACATACATGACAATCTGGTTAGGAATACTACCAGTACTTTGTGTCAATTTCATGGATTGACAAGATAACTGTTTTATCCACAGAGTCTAAATGTTTGTGACGTAATACAAAAATGTGGAAACTAGATGGATTTCACATTATCGCATTATCCTGGGTGTCAATCCGGCAGATGTTCCCTGTGCGAGGAAGCCAACACCATTATGTACGCGTCCCCATCTTTTGCAGTGCTGTACCAATGCGGGCCTATGTCTTTGGTCAGTCTATTTCGCCATCGCATAGGAGAGCGACCCCCTGGACATGTACATACACGTTGTTCTAGGTGCCCACCTGTTGTCAGACATGCCTGCCACATGTCACGTGTCCACCTGTTGTCAGACATGCCTGCCACATGTCACGTGTCCACCTGTTGTCACACATGCCTGCCACATGTCACGTGTTCATCTGTTATCACACATGCCTGCCACATGTCACATGTCCACCTGTTGTCAGACATGCCTACCACATATCACGTGTCCACCTGTTGTCAGACATACCTACCACATATCCAGCCCAACGATGTTTGCGTGGTATCACTGCTTCCACAACGTCCCGAAACAAAGTTTGATGTCGAATTTCGCCGTTCCAGATTCTATCCTGTATCACAAATTGTAGTACGCGCCGTTCCATTGCTCTCTGAGTTACTCTGCGCATCTCAGCTTCTGTTTTGCACAAGTTCCACAAATCGCATTCGCAAATCATTGCTGGAATGACCATGTAATTGAAAGTGTGTGCTCTTGTTGTGGTGTCTTTCATCTCTTGAAGCTACATGGCAGCAGACATTAAACATCCCTGTTTGAATACCGCAATTTCAAGTATTCCAAGAAGTATATAACAGAGATGTATCATCGTATATGTTCTGTTATAAATTAGGGGAGGGTGCGGCGAGATGGTTAGTGGCACGGCTCTCAACCCAAACCTGCTTGCAAGCTGTTTATGGGACAACCATCCTCAGGACTTGCAAGTTGTGTATACAAATCGGTCTATTGAATGTCCGAACACTCTTCCAACGGGGACATAAAACGTCCGGACATTCTTCCAACCAGGGCATAAAATGATCGGACATTCTTCCAACCGGGACATGAAGTGTCCGCACGCTCCGGGACAGCTGACAAATCCAATCCAAGATGGACAGACGTCAGGTACACACAAAGAGAATGGCATGAACTCAGAACGGGACATTTGGGACTGAAGGTCCACCTCCAACAGAATTGCCATCAGAGACACCGCCACGTACGATTGTGGCGCACCCAAGCAAACACCTGAACACATTCAGCAGGACTGCCCACCTTATACATCACGAACAGAGTTAGTCTGCCCCGGGGGAGCGACCATGTTCCAAACACTATGGGGACCGGCGAAGATCTTAAACACATAGTCTCCTTCATGAACATAACTGGGCTAAAGGTTAGTCTCAATTGATCGTGAACATCACGGGGTTAAAGTTTAACCTCAATTGATTGTGAACATCACGGGGTTAAAGTTTAGCCTCAGTTGATCGTGAACATCACGGGGTTAAAGTTTAACCTCAATTGATCGTGAACATCACGGGGTTAAAGTTTAACCTCAATTGATCGTGAACATCACAGGGTTAAAGTTTAGCCTCAATTGATCGTGAACATCACGGGGTTAAAGTTTAGCCTCAATTGATCGTGAACATCACGGGGTTAAAGTTTAACCTCAATTGATTGTGAACATCACGGGGTTAAAGTTTAGCCTCAGTTGATCGTGAACATCACGGGGTTAAAGTTTAACCTCAATTGATCGTGAACATCACGGGGTTAAAGTTTAACCTCAATTGATCGTGAACATCACGGGGTTAAAGTTTAGCCTCAATTGATCGTGAACATCACGGGGTTAAAGTTTAGCCTCATTTGATCGAAGAAGATGTAGATGGCTCACTCTACAAAATATTAGCTACTCCAGTGTTGGTATACTCCATGTAACTACCTCCATCATTCTCTTCATAATTCTCTCGCTAATAGTCGTGAATTGAAAGGAACAAAACAGTTTCAAAAGTGATATAAAACCACCACATTTTGTATCAAGAGATATAAAGCCACCTTATTTTGTATCAAGAGATATAAAGCCACCGCAAACTGCACCGACATGACCTGAAAGTGCTCTTTCTTTCACTTCTGACTTCCTTCCCTCGGAAACCAAGAATGACGCGGTCTTGTGGCATATTATTTGTCCAGCCAATGATACCTTTCGCAAACCTGCCTAGAATCCAGACCTGGACATTTGCCATTTCTCATAATTTTCCTATTGACTGGCCCGTGCCACATTGACCTAATGTCTGCCTGTGAGGCCAGGCGCCAGATCTGAGTGATATCTCTAGCGAGTCCTGTGTTTTCCCTGACTCCATGTTTCTGAAATGTCTCATTCTTAGCTCGTTCATCACCCGACAGCTACACGCGATATCACTCGCGACTTTGTATCACTGCGTTTTCCCTTTTCTTCTGCTCGAACAATTGACATTCTCTTATTTCTTCTTGTCTTCTTCATCTGTTTTTGTGTCAATTACAACCACAACAATGACAACCATAACAATGACAACCATAACAATGACAACCATAACAATGTAACATTGCATGTCTTCACTCTTCAGTGTCTCCTGAAACTCGGTAAAGTCATTTCTTTCATTTAGGTTAATTTCTTTTGTCTTTCCGTTTGTTGAAACGCAGACTCAACACCACACATGTCTCCTCTAGCATAGGTCCAACACTACACCTGTCTTTCTAACATAGGTCCAACACTACACCTGTCTTTCTAACATAGGTCCAACACTACACCTGTCTCCTCTAGCATAGGTCCAACACTACACCTGTCTTTCTAAGATAGGTCCAACACTACACCTGTCTTTCTAACATAGGTCCGACACTTCACCTGTCTCCTCTAACATAGGTCCAACACTACCATTGTCTCCTCTAACATAGGTAACATAGGTCCAGCACTACACCTGTCTCCTCTAGCATAGGTCCAACACTACACCTGTCTGCTCTAACATAGGTCTAACACTACAGCTGTCTCCTCTAACATAGGTCCAACACTACAGCTGTCTCCTCTAACATAGGTCCAACACTACAGCTGTCTCCTCTAACATAGGTCCAACACTACAGCTGTCTCCTCTAACATAGGTCCAACACTACAGCTGTCTTCTTTAATAATCTTTAATGAAGGTCTTATTCTTGTTATTTGCAATAAGCCATTATAGTAACAACTGTTTCATGGTGAGGTTGCCAGATCCATGCACACATTTCTACAGGCGCGTCTTATATCATACAGGGACGAAAACTCTTGGCTTATTATATTTGTCTTCGGAATCATTCTCACAATCCGACAGTATCTCCTTTCTCCCATACTGATAATATCTCCTTTCTCCCATACTGATAATATCTCCTTTCTCCCATACTGATAATATCTCCTTTCTCCAATACTGATAATATCTTATTTCTCCCATACTGATAATATCTCCTTTCTCCCATACTGATAACATCTCCTTTCTCACATACTGATAATATCTCCTTTCTCTCATACTGATAATATCTCCTTTCTCCCATACTGATAATATCTTTTTTCTCTCATACTGATAATATCTCCATTCTCCCATACTGATAATATCTCCTTTCTCTCATACTGATAATACCTCCTTTCTCTCACACTGACAACATCTCCATACAGTCACTACAGTTCCTAAATAATGGGTATACGAGCCGCAGGAATAACCCTCTTTCGCCGGATTCTACGACATTCTTGGAAGGTGAAAGTACTCATATTTATTGTACTTCTGGCTCAACCCATGTTTGTCTCTCCTTCCACCACCGTTAGGACTCAACACACTAAACACATGCTTGTCTCTCCTTCCGCCACCGTTAGGACTCAACACACTCAACACATGCTTGTCTCTCCTTCCGCCACCGTTCGGACTCAACACATGTTTGTCTCTCCTTCCGCCACCGTTAGGACTCAACACACTCAACACATGCTTGTCTCTCCTTCCGCCACCGCTCGGACTCAACACATGTTTGTCTCTCCTTCCGCCACCGTTAGGACTCAACACACTCAACACATGCTTGTCTCTCCTTCCGCCACCGCTCGGACTCAACACATGTTTGTCTCTCCTTCCGCCACCGCTCGGACTCAACACATGTTTGTCTCTCCTTCCGCCACCGTTAGGACTCAACACACTCAACACATGCTTGTCTCTCCTTCCGCCACCGCTCGGACTCAACACATGTTTGTCTCTCCTTCCGCCACCGTTAGGACTCAACACATGTTTGTCTCTCCTTCCGCCACCGTTAGGACTCAACACACTCAACACATGCTTGTCTCTCCTTCCGCCACCGCTCGGACTCAACACATGTTTGTCTCTCCTTCCGCCACCGTTAGGACTCAACACATGTTTGTCTCTCCTTCCGCCACCGTTAGGACTCAACACACTCAACACATGCTTGTCTCTCCTTCCGCCACCGCTCGGACTCAACACATGTTTGTCTCTCCTTCCGCCACCGTTAGGACTCAACACATGTTCTTGATACCAATTTTGTTCTTGATATATATAAACGATTTGGACATTGATATGGGATCCATGATTGCAAAATTTGCTGATGACACAAAACTATGCAGTAGTGTCTCATCTAAAGCAGAAGTGGATATATTGAGGTCTGATTTAGATAAAATTCAAGAATGGTCTGTAAGCTGGCAAATTGAGTTTAATTTAGATAAATGTACAGTCATCCACATGTGGAACATCATTACAGAATGGGAGAGAACAATATCAGAAAGATAGATAAGGAAAGGGCCCTAGGGGTTATAATAGATCATACAGGTAAGGTGAGTGAGCAAGTTCAGGTAGTAGTAAAAAAGGCAAATGCAATGTTAGGTATGATAACAAGAAATATTAAACACAGGAGCAAGGAAGTGATAGTCAAACTGTATAAAGCTTTAGTTAGACCTAGATTGGAGTACTGTGTACAGGTGTGGAGTCATTATCATAGAGGGGATATAAACATGCTAGAATGAATACAAAGGAGAGCGACAAAGCTGATAGTGGGATTCCAGAATTACAGTTATGAGTAAAGAACTCAGAAAAACTGGCCTACAGTGTCTAGAAAAGAGAAGAATTTGAGGTGACTTAATACAGATTTATAAGATAATCAGCGGAATGGATAAATTAGACTTTAACAAGTTTTTTAAAATACAGCCACCCACAAGAACAAGAGGACATAGCTACAAGTTAACTAAAGAGAGGTCCAGATTAGATATGCCTTGGAATACATTGTCACGGCAGGTAGTAGAGGCAGGTCAATTAATGCATTTAAGAATAAATTGGATGAACATAGCTTTTAGAGCAAGGTAATGTAAATGAAACTGGTTGTATACATACTCTGCAGAGTCTTCTAAACCAGTATAAAGACGTTAAGTTAAGTTAAGTTAAGTTAAGTTAGAAGGACTCACAGCCAAAGTCTTAACCAGGCGCAGGTGTTATTTGTTTGATGGTTACGTCCGCATACAGCCTACTGAAACAGTTAGGCTCAACATGATGTCCAAGGACAGGTAGGTCAACATATGAAAAGGCCTTATGATGGATATAGAAAAACTGTCATAGGCAATAAAATAGAGAGAGGCCAGTCTTACAAACAGCTTCACCAAGCAGAACTAGATCCACAGGTCCCAGTCAAGAAACCAAGAAACTGAAACGAAGAGACCAGAACTTGATTTTCAAGCTCAGATCAGGCCATGTCCCGCTCAACAAACATCTCAATAGTCCCACTACGTGAACCTAAGAGACCAGAGATCAGGACATGTCCCTCTCAACAAACATCTCAATAGACCCACTACTGCAGATTCTGCCGTGGCCATGAGGAGCGAGTCGATCTCCTCCTGAGTGTATACATAGGACTAGCCGATCTGCGGATCAAAGGGAGCATATGAGTTGTTATAAAGGGGGCTCACTTGTGGAGACCATGTAGCCTGATGCTGCAACGATAAGTCTAGGGTTACCCATTGTATGTTGAGTTAGCGCCAACATTTTCGTCTGCAGTCATGATGTTACTTTACATTCCTCCACACTCTCTCTTTCTCACTTGCTCAATGCTCTCTCTCTCTCTCTCTGATGATAATGCAAACACGAGTTTGTGCCTCACACTCTGGAGGCTCTTCTCTCTCTCTCTCTCTCCCTCTCTCTTTCTGAAAATAATGCAAACACGAATTTGTGGCTCACTCTCTGGATGCTCTTTCTCTCTCTCTCTCTCTCTCTCTCTCTCTCTCTCTCTCCTGCCCTCTGCTGATCTTTGGTACTCACTCCGACGTTCGTCCACACCAACATCTAGAATTGCTTATATTACTTTGTTAAATTTACAAAAAGATGTTTTGAAATGTATATTTTGTCTTTTATGGACAGACATTCAGACAGGCAAACAGACAGTTAGAAAGACATACACTACATAAAGGCAAACAGGTGGTTAATGGGCAGATATATAAGACGGACAGACGGACGGACGGCACGGGACGGATGGATGGACATATGAATGGATGGATATCTATATTTTATTGTACACGAGGAACATTCTTTAAGTAACAACAATTTAATTAAGTACATTTTAACAAAAGTGCGAACCAGACAGTTTGCGTCTAATTTCGCGACATAGTTAGTTCCACTTTGTCCGCCAGTCCATCGTGGGCACAATTTGTGCGAGGTATCCTCACTCATGTGACATCTACGGATATTTAATTAACAGTGACTCGTCTGTTGCTACTGTACATACACATATACACACCACATACACTCATACACACGCACGCACGCACGCAGACATACATACTTAGAGGCAGGCAGACCGACAGACAGACAGACAACAAACATATAATCCTGTTCACATTTAGAAGACAACGACATGAACATACAAAACCCATTTGTGTCTACACATATAGATCAGCACATGGATTTGAAAGTGAATTCCCCTTTCAGTGTCACTCGTCACTGACAAGTGGGAAAACAAGACTCATTCGAACATTAGTGCAGGTGTCGGATTTAATGATCAAGTTTCTGGATACTAAAATCATAAAAGAATAAGATATCTTGCTCTGCATCCAATGATCTCACCGTGGAGACGTATAGTCTGCCAGAATCTCGCAATTCTGAAGAATGTTGTGCATGTTAACTCTTAGTATACCGAGACTAAAACCACGTTTTTGCACCGTCTGTTTCATAATTATTTGTTTACGTCAGAGTTACACAATATATTTTATGATAATGTTCTTAATTTAAACATTACAGTAACTTATCTCAAATACAAATGTGCAGAATTTAATGGGCTATCAAACAGAACTACTTTGTATCCTTACATTAAAAAAGAATAGTAATTTACGTTTATTGTAAATACATCTCTTATATAAACATTTTTTTTTAAGTTTGAACTTCCTATAATATATCAAGCTTTGTGCATGTCTAAAGCTCCCAACATTAGCCAACAACTATAGAATATCCATCGATACACAATATATACGTTGTATCATTTTCTGTCAGTAAATAACGATTTAGTGTGCATTTGTAACTTTGAAATGGCATTGAGAAAAAAAAGTCAGCAAGGAAAACTGTATAAGTTGAGGTTACGTCAAAATAATATATCATAACATAATTTTCTTATTTTAACATTTTGTTCCTGTATTTCATGCGCAAAATTGAATAAGCTATCAAACATAGTCAATATGTCTTAACATAAAGAAAAATTGAAAAATAGGGGTCCACTTATATTGCAAATAAATTTAAAACAAAATATTTTAAAAAATGTTTGAACTGACCATAATGTATCATTATATATTTGTACATGTCTGAAACTCCTAACACTAATCCTCACTAACACTATCAATGTATACACAATATATGTCAGTTTTATCATTTTCCATGAACATATAAGCTGTAGTGCTTGTTCTAGTGATAATCTTTGCTTACGATCACTGGAAGTCATTTTTATCAAATAAGTTTTGCTGAAGCAAATCGATTGATCAGCTAATTCCTTAAATTCGAACCTCTTTGTCTAAAAGAGAAGCTCAAATGGCTCTTAAGTTGTAGAGTTCATAAAAAGGAAATGATATTACAAATATTTGATTCGTCTAAGCTTGGAAAATTGTTTTCTAAATTTTTCTAATATAGATCTAACATGACTAGCCACTCTAAGTAGCTTGTGTAAAAATGAGTCCAAAAATATGCCACCTGAAGTGGCTCAGGTAGTTTAGGAGTTAAATGTTAATTCTCATGTTAAAAATTAAGGAACTATGAAATGGAACTGAACTCTAGAAGACAAACTAAATTTCCTAAGAAATCAAGATATCGAAGGATGACGTGCAAAACAACATGACAGGATTGTTCAACCTACTAGACCCCTTCTTTGCTACCATCAACATACCAACCAATCCATCATGGCGTTCGACAGGGAGATACAATTTCCTCCAAACGTTCTACGGTAGCCCCTGAGAAAATTTTCAGAAAACTTAATTTGGGAGGACAGGGAAATCTGCAGAAACAGATAAATGGTCTATGATCTAGGATTTACAGATGACAGTCATCCTCAGTCATAGCGTCAAGGAAGCCGAGCAGTGTCTCATCTAGGGTTTATAGTCGACATCCTCAGTCATAGCGTCAAGGAAGCCGAGCAGTGTCTCATCTAGGGTTTATAGTCGACAGTCATCCTCAGTCATTGCGTCAAGGAAGCCGAGCAGTGTCTCATCTAGGGTTTATAGTCGACAGTCATCCTCAGTCATAGCGTCAAGGAAGCCGAGCAGTGTCTCATCTAGGGTTTATAGTCGACAGTCATCCTCAGTCATAGCGTCAAGGAAACCGAGCAGTGTCTCATCTAGGGTTTATAGTCGACAGTCATCCTCAGTCATAGCGTCAAGGAAGCCAAGCAGTGTCTCATCTAGGGTTTATAGTCGACAGTCATCCTCAGTCATAGCGTCAAGGAAGCCGAGCAGTGTCTCATCTAGGGTTTATAGTCGACAGTCATCCTCAGTCATAGCGTCAAGGAAGCCGAGCAGTGTCTCATCTAGGGTTTATAGTCGACAGTCATCCTCAGTCATAGCGTCAAGGAAGCCAAGCAGTGTCTTATCTAGGGTTTATAGTCGACAGTCATCCTCATAGCGTCAAGGAAGCCGAGCAGTGTCTCATCTAGAGTTTATAGTCGACAGTCATCCTCATAGCGTCAAGGAAGCCGAGCAGTGTCTCATCTAGGGTTTATAGTCGACAGTCATCCTCAGTCATAGCGTCAAGGAAGCCGAGCAGTGTCTCATCTAGGGTTTATAGTCGACAGTCATCCTCAGTCATAGCGTCAAGGAAGCCAAGCAGTGTCTCATCTAGGGTTTATAGTCGACAGTCATCCTCATAGCGTCAAGGAAGCCGAGCAGTGTCTCATCTAGGGTTTGCAGTCGACAGTCATCCTCATAGCGTCAAGGAAGCCGTACAGTGTCTCATCTAGGGTTTATAGTCGACAGTCATCTTCATAGCGTCAAGGAAGCCAAACAGTGTCTCATCTAGGGTTTGCAGTCGACAGTCATCCTCATAGCGTCAAGGAAGCCGTACAGTGTCTCATCTAGGGTTTATAGTCGACAGTCATCCTCATAGCGTCAAGGAAGCCAAGCAGTGTCTCATCTAGGGTTTGCAGTCGACAGTCATCCTCATAGCGTCAAGGAATCCAAGCAGTGTCTCATCTAGGGTTTGCAGTCGACAGTCATCCTCATAGCGTCAAGGAAGCCAAGCAGTGTCTCATCTAGGGTTTGCAGTCGACAGTCATCCTCATAGCGTCAAGGAAGCCAAGCAGTGTCTCATCTAGGGTTTATAGTCGACAGTCATCCTCATAGCGTCAAGGAAGCCAAGCAGTGTCTCATCTAGGGTTTATAGTCGACAGCCATCCTCATAGCGTCAAGGAAGCCAAGCAGTGTCTCATCTAGGGTTTGCAGTCGACAGTCATCCTCATAGCGTCAAGGAAGCCAAGCAGTGTCTCATCTAGGGTTTATAGTCGACAGTCATCCTCATAGCGTCAAGGAAGCCAAGCAGTGTCTCATCTAGGGTTTGCAGTCGACAGTCATCCTCATAGCGTCAAGGAAGCCAAGCAGTGTCTCATCTAGGGTTTATAGTCGACAGTCATCCTCATAGCGTCAAGGAAGCCAAGCAGTGTCTCATCTAGGGTTTGCAGTCGACAGTCATCCTCATAGCGTCAAGGAAGCCGAGCAGTGTCTCATCTAGGGTTTATAGTCGACAGTCATCCTCATAGCGTCAAGGAAGGCAAGCAGTGTCTCATCTAGGGTTTGCAGTCGACAGTCATCCTCATAGCGTCAAAGAAGCCAAGCAGTGTCTCATCTAGGGTTTGCAGTCGACAGTCATCCTCATAGCGTCAAGGAAGCCGAGCAGTGTCTCATCTAGGGTTTATAGTCGACAGTCATCCTCATAGCGTCAAGGAAGCCAAGCAGTGTCTCATCTAGGGTTTGCAGTCGACAGTCATCCTCATAGCGTCAAGGAAGCCAAGCAGTGTCTCATCTAGGGTTTGCAGTCGACAGTCATCCTCATAGCGTCAAGGAAGCCAAGCAGTGTCTCATCTAGGGTTTATAGTCGACAGTCATCCTCATAGCGTCAAGGAAGCCAAGCAGTGTCTCATCTAGGGTTTGCAGTCGACAGTCATCCTCATAGCGTCAAGGAAGCCAAGCAGTGTCTCATCTAGGGTTTGCAGTCGACAGTCATCCTCATAGCGTCAAGGAAGCCAAGCAGTGTCTCATCTAGGGTTTGCAGTCGACAGTCATCCTCATAGCGTCAAGGAAGCCAAGCAGTGTCTCATCTAGGGTTTGCAGTCGACAGTCATCCTCATAGCGTCAAGGAAGCCAAGCAGTGTCTCATCTAGGGTTTGCAGTCGACAGTCATCCTCATAGCGTCAAGGAAGCCAAGCAGTGTCTCATCTAGGGTTTGCAGTCGACAGTCATCCTCATAGCGTCAAGGAAGCCAAGCAGTGTCTCATCTAGGGTTTGCAGTCGACAGTCATCCTCATAGCGTCAAGGAAGCCGAGCAGTGTCTCATCTAGGGTTTGCAGTCGACAGTCATCCTCATAGCGTCAAGGAAGCCAAGCAGTGTCTCATCTAGGGTTTGCAGTCGACAGTCATCCTCATAGCGTCAAGGAAGCCAAGCAGTGTCTCATCTAGGGTTTGCAGTCGACAGTCATCCTCATAGCGTCAAGGAAGCCAAGCAGTGTCTCATCTAGGGTTTGCAGTCGACAGTCATCCTCATAGCGTCAAGGAAGCCAAGCAGTGTCCCATCTAGGGTTTGCAGTCGACAGTCATCCTCATAGCGTCAAGGAAGCCAAGCAGTGTCTCATCTAGGGTTTGCAGTCGACAGTCATCCTCATAGCGTCAAGGAAGCCAAGCAGTGTCTCATCTAGGGTTTGCAGTCGACAGTCATCCTCATAGCGTCAAGGAAGCCAAGCAGTGTCTCATCTAGGGTTTGCAGTCGACAGTCATCCTCATAGCGTCAAGGAAGCCAAGCAGTGTCTCATCTAGGGTTTGCAGTCGACAGTCATCCTCATAGCGTCAAGGAAGCCAAGCAGTGTCTCATCTAGGGTTTGCAGTCGACAGTCATCCTCATAGCGTCAAGGAAGCCAAGCAGTGTCTCATCTAGGGTTTGCAGTCGACAGTCATCCTCATAGCGTCAAGGAAGCCAAGCAGTGTCTCATCTAGGGTTTGCAGTCGACAGTCATCCTCATAGCGTCAAGGAAGCCAAGCAGTGTCTCATCTAGGGTTTGCAGTCGACAGTCATCCTCATAGCGTCAAGGAAGCCAAGCAGTGTCTCATCTAGGGTTTGCAGTCGACAGTCATCCTCATAGCGTCAAGGAAGCCAAGCAGTGTCTCATCTAGGGTTTGCAGTTGACAGTCATCCTCATAGCGTCAAGGAAGCCAAGCAGTGTCCCATCTAGGGTTTGCAGTCGACAGTCATCCTCATAGCGTCAAGGAAGCCAAGCAGTGTCTCATCTAGGGTTTGCAGTCGACAGTCATCCTCATAGCGTCAAGGAAGCCAAGCAGTGTCTCATCTAGGGTTTGCAGTCGACAGTCATCCTCATAGCGTCAAGGAAGCCAAGCAGTGTCTCATCTAGGGTTTGCAGTCGACAGTCATCCTCATAGCGTCAAGGAAGCCAAGCAGTGTCTCATCTAGGGTTTGCAGTCGACAGTCATCCTCATAGCGTCAAGGAAGCCAAGCAGTGTCTCATCTAGGGTTTGCAGTCGACAGTCATCCTCATAGCGTCAAGGAAGCCAAGCAGTGTCTCATCTAGGGTTTGCAGTCGACAGTCATCCTCATAGCGTCAAGGAAGCCAAGCAGTGTCTCATCTAGGGTTTGCAGTCGACAGTCATCCTCATAGCGTCAAGGAAGCCAAGCAGTGTCTCATCTAGGGTTTGCAGTCGACAGTCATCCTCATAGCGTCAAGGAAGCCAAGCAGTATCTAAATGAGTTCAACGAAGCAAGTATGGAGATTGACATGAAAATAGATAAATACAAAATCAAATATGTTGAACACTTTTTGCCCGCAAGAGAAACTGCTACTCGGAAAAGATCACTCCCAAAACAGTAATTTATTCATTTACCTGGACCAAGAATACACGAACTCACATACAAAATGGAGATATTTCACACAGAAAATATGGAGAGATTCCCCACAGAAAAGGTGGAGAGGTCTCACACAAATAAATGGAGAGGTCTCCGACAGAAAAGATGGCGTCTCACACAGGATAGCAACAGAATGATAGGTCCAATCACATCTAGACCTCACTTCCACAGATGAGAAACAACATGGCAAGAGCTCACAAGATCAACAGATCGGCCTCAGAAATGCGACAAAGCAGCTGAGAGAGATGTCAAAGAAAAGGCTCCAGTAATGTTTCCAACAGCTGTATGGACGATAACAAAAGTGTGTCATTATCGAAAGTAAACTACTTTGGGGGACGTGTAGTGTAAATAGATGTAGTGTTACTTACATAACTTCTAGAAGCTACCTAGAGTATGTATGTGTGTGTGTATATATATATATATCCATTATCGATCATTCTCAGTCTTGCTAAGTATTTTTAGCATATTAAAATAAATTATTAGCAGATTAAAATAAAACTCTTCTTTCAAATAAACACATGTCATGAATTTTTTTTTTAACACACCCGAACAGACTAAAGTACAAAAGCAACAACAACAAAAACACAAACAAAAACAAACGACCAAGTGAAATTAGAGACACAAACACAACTGTAATTTGTCTGCTACCTTGGCCACATTTCCATATCTGAAATATAATATACCAGAGAATTTCCATTTCCTTGACAAACGGGGAGGGGGGGGGGTTCCCTCCCCTCACCCTCCGCCACTACCCCAGCTACTGCAACCTTGCTCCTGGTCAATCTAGCTGTCAAGAGAATTGTTCTGGTGACGGGAAATTGGAGGAATGCCTCCTTTAGATACTTAGATTAATCGAGGAAGATGGGGGAAATTAGACAATATGTTGTCAGATCCATCGATACTGAGAGTTGGGTAGATGTTTCCTGCCGAGGGTGGTATCTAAGAGATGGCCCAGGCTTTAGGAGGTAGACTTGAGTTGCTAATCCTTGAGGGTATTATGTAGGCCTACTCTCTTTGTCAGAATGGGGTTGATAGTAATGACTTGTCTCATGTGATAGTTCATAGAGCACCTAGATCTGAGGAGTTATAATTGAATAATGGAGAGACACTGAACATCACGACTAATTTGACATCAAGGATAGAATAAAGTCCACAGCAGAACAAAACTGAGGAACAAACAAAGGCAATAAGACAGCCTTCTCCAGTGAAAAATTACGATTTGTGTTTCTGATTGTTTTCGTTTCTCTGTGGGTTTTGATGGAGCATAGCTCAATCATCGACACCTCCTTGGAAGTAGAGGGCTTGAGATTAGCGTGTCGTATTCTTGTTGTGTGCTGCCTACTCTGCTGCACTCGCATGGTGATGGTTGAGTGGTTCGGATCCTGTTTCTGTGTTGGCTTCCCTTCTATATAGTGATGTCCGTGTTGGCTTCCCTTCTATATAGGGATGTTCAAGTTGTCCTGTCTTCTATATACTGATGTCCAAGCTGTCCTGTCTTCTATATACTGATGTCCAAGCTGTCATGATTCTGTGTCTTTTTTCCTTCCATATAGTGATGTTCTAACTGCAATGATCCTAATTCTATATTACCTTCCTTTCTCCACTCGTACATAGGTATCCTAACTGTAATGATCCTAATTCTATGTTGTCTTCCCTTCTCCGCTCGTATAGAGATGTCCTAGCCATAACATCGTATACAACTCGCTAGCATTCTCTTGTCGGCATTCAGTGTGGTATAGTAGAAATGCTCGCTGCTCCACACAACCGGTCTAAATGTTCAATTCTTGAAGTGCGGTAGTTTTAACAGTGTTTCTAGTTGAAGACTATTGTTTTGCTGGGGCATGAGAGGGGAGAACATATTAGCAACACTGTAACCTGCCCGACCATGGGGCGGCTACTCCAGATGTAGAAACGTGATGCCACACGTCATAATTAGATGTAAGGAGGTCAACATTTGACCCCATGTAGTACATTTGTGGATGACCTCTACTCCACAGGGAGCTGACAACATATTGATTTTGATTAATTGAACTTATCAGGCAAGTCGCAAAAAGCTGCTAAAGAAGGTTGTGCATAGGACTGGCAACCCCATTGTGTAATAAATATAAGCCCCAATAAACTTTCAGTCAATCGTGTACACCCCTATGGTAGAAGAAATGACATTAGGTTAAGTCTAAGTCAAGTTAACTCAAGCCAACTCGTCGAATCAACTCGTCAATTCAAATCAACTCAACTCAATTCAACAGAAGTCAAGTTTAGTCAACACAAGTCAAGTCAAGCCAACTTAAGTCAAATCAATTTAAGTCAAGCCAAACCAAGTCAACTCAAGTCAAGTCAACTCAAGCTAACTTAACTTAAGCCAACTCAAGTCAAGCTATCGTAAGTCAAGTCAAACCAAGTCAACTGAAGTCAAGCCATCCAGTATCCAACGACATGGATTGCCTTGTCATTTGTCTCCAGCATGTCGCGCCTATTGCATGTGTCCTGGAGGTTGGGGCAAGTCATCAGGTGATCCGAGTCCAGTATTGCGCCACAATCACATGTCTCATCATCTGTGTATCCCCTGTGTTCCATATTCCTCTTACACCGTGATACACCAGTTCGGAGACTGTTCAGCGACTTCCATGTTGTGTACGCTAGATGATGTCCGGGGGCAGGTTCCTCCCGAAGTTTATACTCTGGGGCCTGCACCAATTCGTGCCCACTCTTGATACGGCGACTTTCAGGGTTTGTATATATGAGATTTGTTGTTTCTAGAAAGCTATGTCTGGATTTGAGTCTTATGTTTTGCACCTGATGTCTAAAAATTGGGGGCCTTGGGTCGTGCTCATGTTTTTCTCGTTCGATTTCTGCTGCGATGCTTCTTCGGATCTCGGGGGTGGGGGATGCTATGCCAATTATGGGCATATTTGATCCGCCTCGCCTCGCGACCCGCCTCATTTATTGCTGTATCAACTAGTTTCGCATGAGCAGAGTTTTTCCAGACTGGGGCAGCGTATTCAGCTACGGAGAAACACAAGACAAGTGTAGATGTCTGAAGGACTGATGGCTGTGCCCCCCCCCCCCCCATGTTGTGCCCGTCAGTTTTAGGATGGTATTATTTCTGGTGTGTATCTAACACTTTGTGTCTTGACAGTGCGTTATGTAAGACAATGTGCAGTCTAACTTCAAGCCTAGATATTTGGGAGCCGTGCAGTGGTCAATCTCCTGTCCTTGCCATCTACTCTGCAGTTTTCTTTTTCAAACCCGCTAATACGCCTAGATTTCTGACCCGCTAATACGCCTAGATTTCCAACCAGCTAATACGCCTAGATTTCCGACCCGCTAATACGCCTAGATTTCCGACCCGCTAATACGCCTAAGATTTCCGACTCGCTAATACGCCTAGATTTCCGACCCGCTAATACGCCTAGATTTCCCACTCGCTAATACGCTTAGATTTCCGACCCGCTAATACGCCTAGATTTCCCACCCGCTAATACGCTTAGATTTCCGACCCGCTAATACGCCTAGATTTCCGACCCGCAAATTACAGGACCCTGAAGTTACAAAAACGCGCTCATGACTTTGGGCGCTGGGTCGGTTTTAGAACTTTTGCGGGTATCAGGAAGTTATGGACCTTTGAGGTCGAATCTCAGAGACCCAGAGGTGTGAAATAGGACGAGTTGTGCACACATAAAAAATGAAACAAGTCCCGCCAGTTGCGTGTCTATTGTTTTACTAATATAGGAAAACGGAACACAACGTTTCGCCATCGAGAGTCACGCAACAGTCCTCTTAAGTGAGAAATTGTGACGATTGACACCGCTACTCCAGTCAGACAGACGCCGATCTGAAACATATATCTGACCGAGTAAGTGAGGTATTGCAACAAGATCACACGTCTCTACAAGTTGTGGGGCTTTAACACAGGAGAGAGATTTCACATAGACGGTTCTCGTGCCCCAGATAAGGATATTAACAAAGTGTCAAACCATTAAGTCTCGGACCTTACAGTGAGACGTATCATGATTGGTCATAAATCGAGTAAGCGTGTCTATTAAGAACGCAAGCAGAAGTCCAGAGACGACACATCCATTCAGGAAGAGACAAGGAGAGAACCGTTCAGACCCAGCATGAAGAGCCAAACAGAGATATAGGTGATCGAAGGAACTTATTTAGCAAATTGATTCGTTCATGGCGATTCATTCTGGGAGTTGATAGATTCATTCAAGGCGATTCATTCTGGGAGTTGATAGATTCATTCATGGCGATTCATTCTGGGAGTTGATAGATTCATTCATGGCGATTAATTCTGGGAGTTGATAGATTCATTCATGGCGATTCATTCTGGGAGTTGATAGATTCATTCAAGACGATTCATTTTGGGGGTTGATATATTCGTTTATGGCGATTCATTCTGGGAGTTGATAGATTCATTCATGACGATTCATCCTGGGAGTTGATAGATTCATTCAAAATGATTCATTCGGGGAGTTGATAGATTCTTTCAAAACGATTCATTCTATGAGTTGATAGATTCATTCATGACGATTCATTCTGGGAGTTGATAGATTCATTCAAAACGATTCATTCTGGGAGTTGATAGATTCATTCAAAACGATTCATTCTATGAGTTGATAGATTCATTCAAAACGATTCATTCTGGGAGTTTATAGATTCTTTCAAAACGATTCATTCTATGAGTTGATAGATTCATTCAAAACGATTCATTCTGGGAGTTGATAGATTCTTTCAAAACGATTCATTCTATGAGTTGATAGATTCATTCATGACGATTCATTCTGGGAGTTGATAGATTCATTCAAAACGATTTATTCTGGGAGTTGATAGATTCATTCAAAACGATTCATTCTATGAGTTGATAGATTCATTCAAAACGATTCATTCTGGGAGTTAATAGATTCATTCAAAACGATTCATTCTTGGAGTTGATAGATTAATTCAAAACGATTCATTCTGGGAGTTAATAGATTAATTCAAAACGATTCATTCTGTGAGTTGATAGAATCATTGGCAGACAAACACTTCACTCCATGCCTAACACTCCATGCCTAACACTCCTTGCCTAACACTCCATGCCTAACACTCCATGCCTAACACTCCTTGCCTAACACTCCTTGCCTGACATGTTACTGTCTTATTATTTACTCTTATTTCGGACCCGGTTGAAACTTGATGAAGACGTAGAAACCTAATCATACGAGATCTGCTTTAAGTTGACCTACTTTAGTACGATGAGTACTCCAGTGGAGAAGATGTTCGTGGTCTGCTCATCAACAGAGCGACTAGCTGATGCGATGTATAAACACATCCTACATTTGCTGTGTTTGCTCTCTACCAGGATACGGTACTTTCCATGTTATTTTCTCATACTTCGTGTATAGCCGTTATTGGTGTTCTATTTGTTTTTTCCTCTGAGTTTTTCAATTTATATCGGAGTAAATTCTGCACTAATAAACCAACTACATTCAGAAAATCGTCATCGTAATACACTCACTACGCCATCAACAATGACGAAGTACATCAACAAAGACAAATCCATCCGATATTTCTGTCTTCCTAATAAAAGATGAGCGTCACAGACACTGGACGCGCACATCCTAACTGGCAAACAATGAGGTTATAATGTTGGCTTAGATAATTGACAGCATACAAATAACAAACAATAAAGATATTGACATATCTGGCAACCAGAAAGCAGACATATTATCTGGACAAATTAGGAAAGAGGCTGGCTTATATAAACATATCAGCAAATAATCAGACAGCAAAACAGAAACACTTCAAAACAGATTCAATGAAGAGTGTAGAACTGATTGACAGAATGGGATACTGCAGGCGCCATGTGTACAGGCATGGCGCGCACGCCCTCGCTTTCACACAAGTCCGTGCAAGCGCGCGCACACACACACACACACAAACCAAAGAATGTGACAGCATCAACAAACTTGGACGTGGGAAATCTGGCATCATCTTCTAAAGAAGGTCAAAGCAGATCAGACTCAGTTCGGTTCTGTTAATGATCGGCATCGCTGCACTCCTGACATACTCAAAGGTTTTCAGTCTCAATAAAAAAAATGGCAAATAATGTGGACAGCGATTTATGCCACAGATTGCTGGCTGTATACACACCTGCCCCGTCCGGCAATGCGTCATTCGCTGCTCAACAAACGTCAAACGACTTCCGTCCTATAAATAGCAGTGCGGCTATCTAGGAAGCTGTTACTGGTCGGCTAGAGAGTGTCCCATGTATCCATATCGAATGTCCCCATTAATTATGACCTCACAGCCAGGACGTTAGGTCCTTCATTGTATTAAATCCCAGCACGGCCAGGACAGTATATCCACAAAAAGCGCCAGATGGTTTGTGGCCTCCATATCCACCAGCCTCTTATGCCACATCCAGCCCTTACGTACCTCCTGAAGCTGAGATCTGAAGCCCGACACGCTGACCAGCCTTATTAAACTTGACTCATATAGCCACTGCACTTTGTCCAGGGCGATTTTTAAGTTTAGCAGTTAAACCTCTTACATTTTTCTCTTTATTAGCAAAAGGGAATAACCCCAAATATCCCATGAATGTTGTTTGGTTGTTTAATTATTAATATCAATTGTATATACAACGTGTGACCAATGAAATGTGGCTGTAATGGTATCACAAGGCAGTACCGAAGACGGTCCAATGTAAACTATAAGAAGAGAATTAGTTTTCGCGATTAGACTGTGAAAACAGCATTAACCTTACCGGGAGCTCGATCCCCTACCTTCCCATAACCCTGAGGCACATAACGAAAAACTACCCAAGCATGGACTGGACCCGTGCATACACCGACGGTTCTGTAACAAACACAACACAGAAGGGACAGGGGTATTCCTGAGCCTACCAAATGGTAGAAAAATAACACTGTCAGTGGCAACTGGAAAATACTCAAGCAATTTCAGAGCGGAGGCAGAGACACTGAGGGCTGCAGCAGAAGCAATGCTGACAGGCAAAAGAAATGAAAGCCAGATAGTCCTGTTTACAGATGCCCTGGCCGTGGTCACAGCACTAAAAAGCCAGAAAAATACTGAACTTAATGATTTAAGAGCAGTACTCTGTCAACTATGCCAGCAGACCGCACCAAAAAGAGTAGTGGTACAGTGGGTTCCATCCCACTGCAACATCCAAGGCAACGAGGAGGCAGACAGACTGGCAAAATAAGGTGCACGACTACCACAAACAGATACTAGTGTGACCTACGAAGAGTCCAAAAGGCTTATTAGAGCCAGATACATGACCAAATGGGAAACAGAACATACTGGCTACACAAAAATGTATGCCCATTATCAATTGAACAGAAGAGAGCAGGTCGTGGTCTTCAGACTCCGCACAGGCCACAACAGACTGAGGTACCATCTATTCAATAAACTGAAGGTAGGTGGCACTGACGAATGTAGTTGTGGTACCGTAAAAATGACCGCTGAACATCTGCTGCAAAATTGCCCGACATACGAGGATCAGAGAAAGCACATGTGGCCATCACCAGTGCTAACACTAGACAAGCTCTATGGCAGTGTCGACAGCCTCAGTATGACCGCTCCTTTATTCGAAAAAATACAGGTTGACGTCTGATAGCGTACGAAGAAGAAGAAGAAGAAGAAGATCCTCTACCCTCCGTGTCGGCAGACAGACAGGCAACGAAACCACTCGGTCGTCCGCTCAAATTATTTACTATTGTGTTTTTTGGTGTTTTTTGCGTTCGCCTTATTTCTCTATTCTCCAAGGCGATGTGCGCCACACTGTGCTTTTTATTTTGCGCCTGTCGGCCCAGTGCATCCGACTTCAGCATGCGTTTTTATTTAACGGTCTGCTTCATCCAGTATTGTCTAAGTATTTGCTTCAGCGGGGTAACGGCCGGTGCTGTGATGGGGATCGAACCCAGCACCTTCGGATTGTGAGCCGTGTCACTTAACCACTGACCACGCCGCCCCCTACTAATGTAGTAAAATAACTCAAAATTAGAATTGTATGCATCTCTGTACATGTAGAGGAGACACAGTGACTAGGTCAATAAAAATGAAAAACAGCCTGCAGTTGGAATTAGTGGAGACGGGATACGGGTAAGGGACGTTGAACAATAGCGATATATTCTTGAGAAAAACTAGTTAATTAATTAACTTATGTTTTGCAATGTTCTGATATTTATTACATCGTATTACTTTGTCTAAATAAACATACAATTTCACATTCACAGAGTGACCAAGGAACATCATATTATAAGAAGAACAATCTATAAGTGAAATAATTCATAATTTTTTCTGAAGAATTTATGTTCATTACGAGATTACACACAAACATATGCAAAGTGATGACGTGATGTTTCTGCAGCTGATTTGAGTCACGGTGACCTGACCTAGGCTAGCACACTGTCGGTATTTAATAGCGCATAAAATGGATTTGTCTGCGTGCTGACAGCTCCTGCAATTATTGTCAATTCATTGAAGTGTCTGTCACAATTTCTATTAACGGAAATATGTGGGCGGTCAGGATTGTACGTAGAGTTTCTCTTAAAATGCACTTTGAACTTGCTAGGCCTGTGTTAATCTGTATGTATGTATTAAACAACAGTACATAAATTTTAAGATATCATCAAACACTTTGTTATCGCTTACCTAGAGATAATGTTTGTTATCGCTTACCTAGAGATAATGTTTGTTATCGATTACCTAGAGATAATGATTGTTATCGCTTACCTAGAGATAATGTTTATTTCACTTATCTGCTGAATATGTGTTACAGTCAAGTATATGGGCTTTCCTAACACAAATAAATATTAATGGCTGCCTGCTATGTCGACGTTCATCAGGAAGTCTCAGGCAACTGAGCAAACAGTACTTTAATGTATTGTGTCACCGTGCCACCGTAGAGCCCAAATCGTTGCTCCTAGCAACACTTAAATCATGTACCTGATCCTAGTATCAGCAAACTGCACACATCCATACGAGACAGAAAAACACCCGCTATCCACTTGTCCAGGACTCATCAAGGAAACGAAAGAGCTATGACCTGGCTCTCAAACATAACTCATAAACAAAAACAATATACACATTTCTCAACTTTACATATGCTGTGGAAGGGCAAACAGCTAGGTAGAATTCGTCCATAACCAACAGACGACACGATATTTGCATTACGCCATCTTTATTTGATTGACTCTAATAAAAGTAAACAAGAACGATTTGATAGACGAATAAATAAACAACGTAGGACATGCCTAGGAGGAGGCTACAGGCACTGACATGCCCCCTTATTGGATGTTATTGGGAAATACATCCTCACCTTGACGGGCGCCACCCCTGAGCTAACTTAATTAGCAGAGAGAAGTCTTGGTCACACTGAATAACAGCATTGCTTCTTTAACAAGTCAGCTGGAGCATAGGAGCACCACATCGTTGGCCTTCTTCAGGAAGCCCTCGTCAAAGAATGTGTTATTTTGGAGTGCTGGTTTCTGTAGAAATTTGTGATATCTGACACGATTACCATCTTCATACACAACTCTCTTTCGTCGCTTTTTACAACTTTCACAGATGCCATATTATGTTCTGCCCAGTCAGGTATTCCTGGATCTACTTGAAGAAATAATATAACAGATTTACTGACTCATTCATACACTCGCATTCACTTCATCTAACACTAATCTCACTTCATCCATTCACTGGTTCGCTCATACACTCGCATTCACTTCATCTCACACTAATCTCACTTCATCCATTCACTGACTCGTTCATACACTCGCATTCACTTCATCTCACACTAATCTCACTTCATCCATTCACTGACTCGTTCATACACTCGCATTCACTTCATCTCATACTAATCTCACTTCATCCATTCACTGACTCGTTCATACACTTTCACTCCGTCTTTCTCACACGCTCACTTACTGGCAGGTAGTAGATACAATCACTCATACAGTGCTCACATTATCACTTACGCACACTACCACACACATACACACACAGAATACAACACTCAAATATTTACACACACACACACACAAACTGACTACCTCCGTCTCACCCATTACTTAGCAACCACACACAAACTGACAATATCCCTCTCACCCATTACTTAGCAAACCACACACAAACAGACAATCTCCCTCTCACCCATTACTTAGCAAACCACACACAAACTGACAACAGATACCCTCACGCGCAAGCAGATAGGCACACTGGTCCATCCAAGCTCCACACAAGAACATCAAATAAGACAAACACTGTCACGTCCCACGCTTGGCTCTATGTGACCCTCTCCAACGCTCGGTAAAGCTGATCTTGTATAATGATAGCGTAGGGATATGAAAGATCTGGGCCAATCTCGTCGGCGGAAAGGGAAACGGAATATGATATGTGGTCAAAGCTACAGGTGGAAGGGGAATTAATCAACAGATCAAACGGTTAAATATTTTGGCCACGCAAAAAGACCAAACGGGTTTCTGAAACAATATTGGGAGGGGAAGTGGGAAGGGATCGTGTCCAATGGAGAAAGCTCAAAAAAAGGGGGTGGATAGCATCAAAGGGGGGGGGGGGTGGGGGAAATAGCATCGAGGAGAGGAGGAGGGAGATAGCATCAAGGAAAAATATAATAGCATAACGGGAGGGAGAATAGCATAACGGGAGGGAGAATAGCATAACGGGAGGGAGAATAGCGTAACGAGAGGGAGACTAGCATAACGGGAGGAAGAATAACATAGCATTAAGCAGAATAGCATCAAGTGGAGGGAAAATATTATCCAGGGGAGAGAGAATAGTATTAAGGGGAGGGAGAATAGTATTAAGGGGAGGGAGAATAGTATTAAGGGGAGGGAGAATAGTATTAAGGGGAGGGAGAATAGTATTAAGAGGAGGGAGAATAACACCAAGGGATGGGCCAGAATAACACCAAGGGATGGGCCAGAATAACACCAAGGGATGGGCCAGAATAACATCAAGGGATGGTGCAGGCTACGTCTATAAGATTGCACCATGGAGGCGACATGTAGAAGGTGTTGGAGGAACATTACAGTTCATCCGATCTGACCAAGCGAGTGTTGATATGACAATGGATCTGATCTAATCATCCGATCTGACCAAGCGAGTGTTGATATGACAATGGATCTGATCTAATCATCCGATCTGACCAAGCGAGTGTTGATATGACAATGGATCTGATCTAATCATCCGATCTGACCAAGCGAGTGTTGATATGACAATGGATCTGATCTAATAATCCGATCTGACCAAGCGAGTGTTGATATGACAATGGATCTGATCTAATAATCCGATCTGACCAAGCGAGTGTTGATATGACAATGGATCTGATCTAATAATCCGATCTGACCAAGCGAGTGTTGATATGACAATGGATCTGATCTAATAATCCGATCTGACCAAGCGAGTGTTGATATGACAATGGATCTGATCTAATCATCCGATCTGACCAAGCGAGTGTTGATATGACAATGGATCTGATCTAATCATCCGATCTGACCAAGCGAGTGTTGATATGACAATGGATCTGATCTAATCATCCGATCTGACCAAGCGAGTGTTGATATGACGATGGATCTGATCTAATCATCCGGTCTGACCAAGCGAGTGTTGATATGACAATGGATCTGATCTAATCATCCGGTCTGACCAAGCGAGTGTTGATATGACGATGGATCTGATCTAATCATCCGGTCTGACCAAGCGAGTGTTGATATGACAATGGATCTGATCTAATCATCCGGTCTGACCAAGCGAGTGTTGATATGACAATGGATCTGATCTAATCATCCGGTCTGACCAAGCGAGTGTTGATATGACAATGGATCTGATCTAATCATCCGGTCTGACCAAGCGAGTGTTGATATGACAATGGATCTGATCTAATAATCCGATCTGACCAAGCGAGTGTTGATATGACAATGGATCTGATCTAATCATCCGGTCTGACCAAGCGAGTGTTGATATGACAATGGATCTGATCTAATATTCCGATCTGACCAAGCGAGTGTTGATATGACAATGGATCTGATCTAATCATCCGATCTGACCAAGCGAGTGTTGATATGACAATGGATCTGATCTAATCATCCGGTCTGACCAAGCGAGTGTTGATATGACAATGGATCTGATATAATCATCCGATCTGACCAAGCGAGTGTTGATATGACAATGGATCTGATCTAATCATCCGATCTGACCAAGCGAGTGTTGATATCCGGTCTGACCAAGCGAGTGTTGATATGACGATGGATCTGATCTAATCATCCGGTCTGACCAAGCAAGTGTTGATATGACGCTGGATCTGATCTAATCATCCGGTCTGACCAAGCGAGTGTTGATATGACAATGGATCTGATCTAATCATCCGGTCTGACCAAGCGAGTGTTGATATGACAATGGATCTGATCTAATCATCCGATCTGACCAAGCGAGTGTTGATATGACAATGGATCTGATCTAATCATCCGATCTGACCAAGCGAGTGTTGATATGACAATGGATCTGATCTAATCATCCGATCTGACCAAGCGAGTGTTGATATCCGGTCTGACCAAGCGAGTGTTGATATGACGATGGATCTGATCTAATCATCCGGTCTGACCAAGCGAGTGTTGATATGACGATGGATCTGATCTAATCATCCGGTCTGACCAAGCGAGTGTTGATATGACAATGGATCTGATCTAATCATCCGGTCTGACCAAGCGAGTGTTGATATGACGATGGATCTGATCTAATCATCCGGTCTGACCAAGCGAGTGTTGATATGACAATGGATCTGATCTAATCATCCGGTCTGACCAAGCGAGTGTTGATATGACAATGGATCTGATCTAATCATCCGGTCTGACCAAGCGAGTGTTGATATGACAATGGATCTGATCTAATCATCCGGTCTGACCAAGCGAGTGTTGATATGACGATGGATCTGATCTAATCATCCGGTCTGACCAAGCGAGTGTTGATATGACAGTGGATCTGATCTAATCATCCGGTCTGACCAAGCGAGTGTTGATATGACGATGGATCTGATCTAATCATCCGGTCTGACCAAGCGAGTGTTGATATGACAATGGATCTGATCTAATCATCCGGTCTGACCAAGCGAGTGTTGATATGACAATGGATCTGATCTAATCATCCGGTCTGACCAAGCGAGTGTTGATATGACAATGGATCTGATCTAATCATCCGGTCTGACCAAGCGAGTGTTGATATGACAATGGATCTGATCTAATCATCCGGTCTGACCAAGCGAGTGTTGATATGACAATGGATCTGATCTAATAATCCGATCTGACCAAGCGAGTGTTGATATGACAATGGATCTAATCTAATCATCCGATCTGACCAAGCGAGTGTTGATATGACAATGGATCTGATCTAATCATCCGATCTGACCAAGCGAGTGTTGATATGACAATGGATCTGATCTAATAATCCGATCTCACCAAGCGAGTGTTGATATGACAATGGATCTGATCTAATAATCCGATCTGACCAAGCGAGTGTTGATATGACAATGGATCTGATCTAATAATCCGATCTGAACAAGCGAGAGTTGATATGACAATGGATCTGATCTAATCATCCGATCTGACCAAGCGAGAGTTGATATGACAATGGATCTGATCTAATAATCCGATCTGACCAAGCGAGTGTTGATATGACAATGGATCTGATCTAATAATCCGATCTGACCAAGCGAGTGTCGATATGACAATGGATCTGATCTAATCATCCGATCTGACCAAGCGAGTGTTGATATGACAATGGATCTGATCTAATAATCCGATCTCACCAAGCGAGTGTTGATATGACAATGGATCTGATCTAATAATCCGATCTGACCAAGCGAGTGTTGATATGACAATGGATCTGATCTAATAATCCGATCTGAACAAGCGAGAGTTGATATGATAATGGATCTGATCTAATCATCCGATCTGACCAAGCGAGAGTTGATATGACAATGGATCTGATCTAATAATCCGATCTGACCAAGCGAGAGTTGATATGACAATGGATCTGATCTAATAATCCGATCTGACCAAGCGAGTGTTGATATGACAATGGATCTGATCTAATAATCCGATCTGACCAAGCGAGTGTTGATATGACAATGGATCTGATCTAATCATCCGGTCTGACCAAGCGAGAGTTGATATGACAATGGATCTGATCTAATAATCCGATCTGACCAAGCGAGAGTTGATATGACAATGGATCTGATCTAATAATCCGATCTGACCAAGCGACTGTTGATATGACAATGGATCTGATCTAATCATCCGATCTGACCAAGCGAGTGTTGATATGACAATGGATCTGATCTAATCATCCGATCTGACCAAGCGAGTGTTGATATGACAATGGATCTGATCTAATAATCCGATCTCACCAAGCGAGTGTTGATATGACAATGGATCTGATCTAATAATCCGATCTGACCAAGCGAGTGTTGATATGACAATGGATCTGATCTAATAATCCGATCTGAACAAGCGAGAGTTGATATGACAATGGATCTGATCTAATCATCCGATCTGACCAAGCGAGAGTTGATATGACAATGGATCTGATCTAATAATCCGATCTGACCAAGCGAGTGTTGATAGGACAATGGATCTGATCTAATCATCCGATCTGACCAAGCGAGTGTTGATATGACAATGGATCTGATCTAATCATCCGGTCTGACCAAGCGAGTGTTGATATGACGATGGATCTGATCTAATCATCCGGCCTGACCAAGCGAGTGTTGATATGACAATGGATCTGATCTAATCATCCGGTCTGATCAAGCGAGTGTTGATATGACAATGGATCTGATCTAATCATCCGGTCTGACCAAGCGAGTGTTGATATGACAATGGATCTGATCTAATCATCCGGTCTGACCAAGCGAGTGTTGATATGACAATGGATCTGATCTAATCATCCGGTCTGACCAAGCGAGTGTTGATATGACAATGGATCTGATCTAATAATCCGATCTGACCAAGCGAGTGTTGATATGACAATGGATCTGATCTAATCATCCGATCTGACCAAGCGAGTGTTGATATGACAATGGATCTGATCTAATCATCCGATCTGACCAAGCGAGTGTTGATATGACAATGGATCTGATCTAATAATCCGATCTCTCCAAGCGAGTGTTGATATGACAATGGATCTGATCTAATAATCCGATCTGACCAAGCGAGTGTTGATATGACAATGGATCTGATCTAATAATCCGATCTGAACAAGCGAGAGTTGATATGACAATGGATCTGATCTAATCATCCGATCTGACCAAGCGAGAGTTGATATGACAATGGATCTGATCTAATAATCCGATCTGACCAAGCGAGTGTTGATATGACAATGGATCTGATCTAATAATCCGATCTGACCAAGCGAGTGTTGATATGACAATGGATCTGATCTAATAATCCGATCTGACCAAGCGAGTGTTGATATGACAATGGATCTGATCTAATCATCCGATCTGACCAAGCGAGTGTTGATATGACAATGGATCTGATCTAATAATCCGATCTCACCAAGCGAGTGTTGATATGACAATGGATCTGATCTAATAATCCGATCTGACCAAGCGAGTGTTGATATGACAATGGATCTGATCTAATAATCCGATCTGAACAAGCGAGAGTTGATATGACAATGGATCTGATCTAATAATCCGATCTGACCAAGCGAGTGTTGATATGACAATGGATCTGATCTAATAATCCGATCTGAACAAGCGAGAGTTGATATGACAATGGATCTGATCTAATAATCCGATCTGACCAAGCGAGAGTTGATATGACAATGGATCTGATCTAATAATCCGATCTGACCAAGCGAGTGTTGATATGACAATGGATCTGATCTAATAATCCGATCTGACCAAGCGAGTGTTGATATGACAATGGATCTGATCTAATCATCCGGTCTGACCAAGCGAGTGTTGATATGACAATGGATCTGATCTAATCATCCGATCTGACCAAGCGAGAGTTGATATGACAATGGATCTGATCTAATAATCCGATCTGACCAAGCGAGAGTTGATATGACAATGGATCTGATCTAATAATCCGATCTGACCAAGCGAGTGTTGATATGACAATGGATCTGATCTAATCATCCGATCTGACCAAGCGAGTGTTGATATGACAATGGATCTGATCTAATCATCCGATCTGACCAAGCGAGTGTTGATATGACAATGGATCTGATCTAATAATCCGATCTCACCAAGCGAGTGTTGATATGACAATGGATCTGATCTAATAATCCGATCTGACCAAGCGAGTGTTGATATGACAATGGATCTGATCTAATAATCCGATCTGAACAAGCGAGAGTTGATATGACAATGGATCTGATCTAATCATCCGATCTGACCAAGCGAGAGTTGATATGACAATGGATCTGATCTAATAATCCGATCTGACGAAGCAAGTGTTGATATGACAATGGATCTGATCTAATAATCCGATCTGAACAAGCGAGAGTTGATATGACAATGGATCTGATCTAATCATCCGATCTGACCAAGCGAGAGTTGATATGACAATGGATCTGATCTAATAATCCGATCTGACCAAGCGAGTGTTGATATGACAATGGATCTGATCTAATAATCCGATCTGACCAAGCGAGTGTTGATATGACAATGGATCTGATCTAATCATCCGATCTGACCAAGCGAGTGTTGATATGACAATGGATCTGATCTAATAATCCGATCTCACCAAGCGAGTGTTGATATGACAATGGATCTGATCTAATAATCCGATCTGACCAAGCGAGTGTTGATATGACAATGGATCTGATCTAATAATCCGATCTGAACAAGCGAGAGTTGATATGACAATGGATCTGATCTAATCATCCGATCTGACCAAGCGAGAGTTGATATGACAATGGATCTGATCTAATAATCCGATCTGACCAAGCGAGAGTTGATATGACAATGGATCTGATCTAATAATCCGATCTGACCAAGCGAGTGTTGATATGACAATGGATCTGATCTAATAATCCGATCTGACCAAGCGAGTGTTGATATGACAATGGATCTGATCTAATAATCCGATCTGACCAAGCGAGAGTTGATATGACAATGGATCTGATCTAATAATCCGATCTGACCAAGCGAGTGTTGATATGACAATGGATCTGATCTAATAATCCGATCTGACCAAGCGAGTGTTGATATGACAATGGATCTGATCTAATAATCCGATCTGACCAAGCGAGTGTTGATATGACAATGGATCTGATCTAATCATCCGATCTGACCAAGCGAGTGTTGATATGACAATGGATCTGATCTAATAATCCGATCTCACCAAGCGAGTGTTGATATGACAATGGATCTGATCTAATAATCCGATCTGACCAAGCGAGTGTTGATATGACAATGGATCTGATCTAATAATCCGATCTGAACAAGCGAGAGTTGATATGACAATGGATCTGATCTAATCATCCGATCTGACCAAGCGAGAGTTGATATGACAATGGATCTGATCTAATAATCCGATCTGACCAAGCGAGAGTTGATATGACAATGGATCTGATCTAATAATCCGATCTGACCAAGCGATTGTTGATATGACAATGGATCTGATCTAATCATCCGATCTGACCAAGCGAGAGTTGATATGACAATGGATCTGATCTAATAATCCGATCTGACCAAGCGAGTGTTGATATGACAATGGATCTGATCTAATAATCCGATCTGACCAAGCGAGTGTTGATATGACAATGGATCTGATCTAATAATCCGATCTGACCAAGCGAGTGTTGATATGACAATGGATCTGATCTAATCATCCGATCTGACCAAGCGAGTGTTGATATGACAATGGATCTGATCTAATAATCCGATCTGACCAAGCGAGTGTTGATATGACAATGGATCTGATCTAATCATCCGATCTGACCAAGTGACTGTTGATATGACAATGGATCTGATCTAATCATCCGATCTGACCAAGCGAGTGTTGATATGACAATGGATCTGATCTAATCTTCCGATCTGACCAAGCGAGTGTTGATATGACAATGGATCTGATCTAATCATCCGATCTGACCAAGCGAGTGTTGATATGACAATGGATCTGATCTAATCATCCGATCTGACCAAGCGAGTGTTGATATGACAATGGATCTGATCTAATCATCCGATCTGACCAAGTGAGTGTTGATATGACAATGGATCTGATCTAATCATCCGATCTGACCAAGCGAGTGTTGATATGACAATGGATCTGATCTAATCATCCGATCTGACCAAGTGAGTGTTGATATGACAATGGATCTGATCTAATCATCCGATCTGACCAAGCGAGTGTTGATATGACAATGGATCTGATCTAATCATCCGATCTGACCAAGCGAGTGTTGATATGACAATGGATCTGATCTAATAATCCGATCTGACCAAGCGAGTGTTGATATGACAATGGATCTGATCTAATCATCCGATCTGACCAAGCGAGTGTTGATATGACAATGGATCTGATCTAATCATCCGATCTGACCAAGTGAGTGTTGATATGACAATGGATCTGATCTAATCATCCGATCTGACCAAGTGAGTGTTGATATGACAATGGATCTGATCTAATCATCCGATCTGACCAAGTGAATGTTGATATGACAATGGATCTGATCTAATCATCGGATCTGACCAAGCGAGTGTTGATATGACAATGGATCTGATCTAATCATCCGATCTGACCAAGCGAGAGTTGATATGACAATGAATCTGATCTAATCATCCGATCTGACCAAGCGAGAGTTGATATGACAATGGATCTGATCTAATCATCTGATCTGACCAAGCGAGAGTTGATATGACAATGGATCTGATCTAATCATCGATCTGACCAAGCGAGAGTTGATATGACAATGGATCTGATCTAATCATCCGATCTGACCAAGCGAGAGTTGATATGACAATAGATCTGATCTAATCATCCGATCTGACCAAGCGAGAGTTGATATGACAATGGATCTGATCTAATCATCCGATCTGACCAAGCGAGAGTTGATATGACAATGGATCTGATCTAATCATCCGATCTGACCAAGCGAGAGTTGATATGACAATGGATCTGATCTAATAATCCGATCTGACCAAGCGAGTGTTGATATGACAATGGATCTGATCTAATAATCCGATCTGAAAAAGCGAGTGTTGATATGACAATGGATCTGATCTAATCATCCGATCTGACCAAGCGAGTGTTGATATGACAATGGATCTGATCTAATCATCCGATCTGACCAAGCGAGTGTTGATATGACAATGGATCTGATCTAATCATCCGATCTGACCAAGTGAGTGTTGATATGACAATGGATCTGATCTAATCATCCGATCTGACCAAGCGAGTGTTGATATGACAATGGATCTGATCTAATCATCCGATCTGACCAAGCGAGTGTTGATATGACAATGGATCTGATCTAATAATCCGATCTGACCAAGCGAGTGTTGATATGACAATGGATCTGTTCTAATCATCCGATCTGACCAAGCGAGTGTTGATATGACAATGGATCTGATCTAATCATCCGATCTGACCAAGTGAGTGTTGATATGACAATGGATCTGATCTAATCATCCGATCTGACCAAGCGAGTGTTGATATGACAATGGATCTGATCTAATCATCCGATCTGACCAAGTGAGTGTTGATATGACAATGGATCTGATCTAATCATCCGATCTGACCAAGCGAGTGTTGATATGACAATGGATCTGATCTAATCATCCGATCTGACCAAGCGAGTGTTGATATGACAATGGATCTGATCTAATAATCCGATCTGACCAAGCGAGTGTTGATATGACAATGGATCTGATCTAATCATCCGATCTGACCAAGCGAGTGTTGATATGACAATGGATCTGATCTAATCATCCGATCTGACCAAGTGAGTGTTGATATGACAATGGATCTGATCTAATCATCCGATCTGACCAAGTGAGTGTTGATATGACAATGGATCTGATCTAATCATCCGATCTGACCAAGTGAGTGTTGATATGACAATGGATCTGATCTAATCATCCGATCTGACCAAGCGAGTGTTGATATGACAATGGATCTGATCTAATCATCCGATCTGACCAAGCGAGAGTTGATATGACAATGGATCTGATCTAATCATCCGATCTGACCAAGCGAGAGTTGATATGACAATGGATCTGATCTAATCATCCGATCTGACCAAGCGAGAGTTGATATGACAATGGATCTGATCTAATCATCCGATCTGACCAAGCGAGAGTTGATATGACAATGGATCTGATCTAATCATCCGATCTGACCAAGCGAGTGTTGATATGACAATGGATCTGATCTAATAATCCGATCTGACCAAGCGAGTGTTGATATGACAATGGATCTGATCTAATCATCCGATCTGACCAAGCGAGTGTTGATATGACAATGGATCTGATCTAATAATCCGATCTCACCAAGCGAGTGTTGATATGACAATGGATCTGATCTAATAATCCGATCTGACCAAGCGAGTGTTGATATGACAATGGATCTGATCTAATAATCCGATCTGAACAAGCGAGTGTTGATATGACAATGGATCTGATCTAATCGTCCGATCTGACCAAGCGAGAGTTGATATGACAATGGATCTGATCTAATAATCCGATCTGACCAAGCGAGAGTTGATATGACAATGGATCTGATCTAATAATCCGATCTGACCAAGCGATTGTTGATATGACAATGGATCTGATCTAATCATCCGATCTGACCAAGCGAGAGTTGATATGACAATGGATCTGATCTAATAATCCGATCTGACCAAGCGAGTGTTGATATGACAATGGATCTGATCTAATAATCCGATCTGACCAAGCGAGTGTTGATATGACAATGGATCTGATCTAATAATCCGATCTGACCAAGCGAGTGTTGATATGACAATGGATCTGATCTAATCATCCGATCTGACCAAGCGAGTGTTGATATGACAATGGATCTGATCTAATAATCCGATCTGACCAAGCGAGTGTTGATATGACAATGGATCTGATCTAATCATCCGATCTGACCAAGTGACTGTTGATATGACAATGGATCTGATCTAATCATCCGATCTGACCAAGCGAGTGTTGATATGACAATGGATCTGATCTAATCTTCCGATCTGACCAAGCGAGTGTTGATATGACAATGGATCTGATCTAATCATCCGATCTGACCAAGCGAGTGTTGATATGACAATGGATCTGATCTAATCATCCGATCTGACCAAGCGAGTGTTGATATGACAATGGATCTGATCTAATAATCCGATCTGAACAAGCGAGTGTTGATATGACAATGGATCTGATCTAATAATCCGATCTGACCAAGCGAGTGTTGATATGACAATGGATCTGATCTAATCATCCGATCTGACCAAGCGAGTGTTGATATGACAATGGATCTGATCTAATAATCCGATCTGACTAAGCGAGTGTTGATATGACAATGGATCTGATCTAATCATCCGATCTGACCAAGCGAGTGTTGATATGACAATGGATCTGATCTAATCATCCGATCTGACCAAGCGAGTGTTGATATGACAATGGATCTGATCTAATAATCCGATCTGACCAAGCGAGTGTTGATATGACAATGGATCTGATCTAATCATCCGATCTGACCAAGCGAGTGTTGATATGACAATGGATCTGATCTAATCATCCGATCTGACCAAGTGAGTGTTGATATGACAA
Source organism: Ariolimax columbianus (assembly GCA_036924085.1). NCBI lineage: Eukaryota > Metazoa > Mollusca > Gastropoda > Stylommatophora > Arionidae > Ariolimax > Ariolimax columbianus. The sequence goes on from JAVGWX010000016.1 coordinate 43,748,525, forward strand.
TGGATCTGATCTAATCATCCGATCTGACCAAGTGAGTGTTGATATGACAATGGATCTGATCTAATCATCCGATCTGACCAAGTGAATGTTGATATGACAATGGATCTGATCTAATCATCCGATCTGACCAAGCGAGTGTTGATATGACAATGGATCTGATCTAATCATCCGATCTGACCAAGCGAGAGTTGATATGACAATGAATCTGATCTAATCATCCGATCTGACCAAGCGAGAGTTGATATGACAATGGATCTGATCTAATCATCTGATCTGACCAAGCGAGAGTTGATATGACAATGGATCTGATCTAATCATCCGATCTGACCAAGCGAGAGTTGATATGACAATGGATCTGATCTAATCATCCGATCTGACCAAGCGAGAGTTGATATGACAATGGATCTGATCTAATCATCCGATCTGACCAAGCGAGAGTTGATATGACAATGGATCTGATCTAATCATCCGATCTGACCAAGCGAGAGTTGATATGACAATGGATCTGATCTAATCATCCGATCTGACCAAGCGAGAGTTGATATGACAATGGATCTGATCTAATAATCCGATCTGACCAAGCGAGTGTTGATATGACAATGGATCTGATCTAATAATCCGATCTGAAAAAGCGAGTGTTGATATGACAATGGATCTGATCTAATCATCCGATCTGACCAAGCGAGTGTTGATATGACAATGGATCTGATCTAATCATCCGATCTGACCAAGCGAGTGTTGATATGACAATGGATCTGATCTAATCATCCGATCTGACCAAGTGAGTGTTGATATGACAATGGATCTGATCTAATCATCCGATCTGACCAAGCGAGTGTTGATATGACAATGGATCTGATCTAATCATCCGATCTGACCAAGCGAGTGTTGATATGACAATGGATCTGATCTAATCATCCGATCTGACCAAGTGAGTGTTGATATGACAATGGATCTGATCTAATCATCCGATCTCACCAAGCGAGTGTTGATATGACAATGGATCTGATCTAATCATCCGATCTGACCAAGCGAGTGTTGATATGACAATGGATCTGATCTAATAATCCGATCTGACCAAGCGAGTGTTGATATGACAATGGATCTGATCTAATCATCCGATCTGACCAAGCGAGTGTTGATATGACAATGGATCTGATCTAATCATCCGATCTGACCAAGTGAGTGTTGATATGACAATGGATCTGATCTAATCATCCGATCTGACCAAGTGAGTGTTGATATGACAATGGATCTGATCTAATCATCCGATCTGACCAAGTGAATGTTGATATGACAATGGATCTGATCTAATCATCGGATCTGACCAAGCGAGTGTTGATATGACAATGGATCTGATCTAATCATCCGATCTGACCAAGCGAGAGTTGATATGACAATGAATCTGATCTAATCATCCGATCTGACCAAGCGAGAGTTGATATGACAATGGATCTGATCTAATAATCTGATCTGACCAAGCGAGAGTTGATATGACAATGGATCTGATCTAATCATCCGATCTGACCAAGCGAGAGTTGATATGACAATGGATCTGATCTAATCATCCGATCTGACCAAGCGAGAGTTGATATGACAATAGATCTGATCTAATCATCCGATCTGACCAAGCGAGAGTTGATATGACAATGGATCTGATCTAATCATCCGATCTGACCAAGCGAGAGTTGATATGACAATGGATCTGATCTAATCATCCGATCTGACCAAGCGAGAGTTGATATGACAATGGATCTGATCTAATAATCCGATCTGACCAAGCGAGTGTTGATATGACAATGGATCTGATCTAATAATCCGATCTGAAAAAGCGAGTGTTGATATGACAATGGATCTGATCTAATCATCCGATCTGTCCAAGCGAGTGTTGATATGACAATGGATCTGATCTAATCATCCGATCTGACCAAGCGAGTGTTGATATGACAATGGATCTGATCTAATCATCCGATCTGACCAAGTGAGTGTTGATATGACAATGGATCTGATCTAATCATCCGATCTGACCAAGCGAGTGTTGATATGACAATGGATCTGATCTAATCATCCGATCTGACCAAGCGAGTGTTGATATGACAATGGATCTGATCTAATAATCCGATCTGACCAAGCGAGTGTTGATATGACAATGGATCTGTTCTAATCATCCGATCTGACCAAGCGAGTGTTGATATGACAATGGATCTGATCTAATCATCCGATCTGACCAAGTGAGTGTTGATATGACAATGGATCTGATCTAATCATCCGATCTGACCAAGCGAGTGTTGATATGACAATGGATCTGATCTAATCATCCGATCTGACCAAGTGAGTGTTGATATGACAATGGATCTGATCTAATCATCCGATCTGACCAAGCGAGTGTTGATATGACAATGGATCTGATCTAATCATCCGATCTGACCAAGCGAGTGTTGATATGACAATGGATCTGATCTAATCATCCGATCTGACCAAGCGAGAGTTGATATGACAATGGATCTGATCTAATCATCCGATCTGACCAAGCGAGTGTTGATATGACAATGGATCTGATCTAATCATCCGATCTGACCAAGCGAGTGTTGATATGACAATGGATCTGATCTAATCATCCGATCTGACCAAGCGAGTGTTGATATGACAATGGATCTGATCTAATCATCCGATCTGACCAAGCGAGTGTTGATATGACAATGGATCTGATCTAATCATCCGATCTGACCAAGCGAGTGTTGATATGACAATGGATCTGATCTAATCATCCGATCTGACCAAGCGAGTGTTGATATGACAATGGATCTGATCTAATCATCCGATCTGACCAAGCGAGTGTTGATATGACAATGGATCTGATCTAATCATCCGATCTGACCAAGCGAGAGTTGATATGACAATGGATCTGATCTAATCATCCGATCTGACCAAGCGAGAGTTGATATGACAATGGATCTGATCTAATCATCCGATCTGACCAAGCGAGTGTTGATATGACAATGGATCTGATCTAATAATCCGATCTGACCAAGCGAGTGTTGATATGACAATGGATCTGATCTAATAATCCGATCTGACCAAGCGAGTGTTGATATGACAATGGATCTGATCTAATAATCCGATCTGACCAAGCGAGTGTTGATATGACAATGGATCTGATCTAATAATCCGATCTGACCAAGCGAGTGTTGATATGACAATGGATCTGATCTAATAATCCGATCTGACCAAGCGAGTGTTGATATGACAATGGATCTGATCTAATCATCCGATCTGACCAAGCGAGTGTTGATATGACAATGGATCTGATCTAATAATCCGATCTGACCAAGCGAGTGTTGATATGACAATGGATCTGATCTAATAATCCGATCTGACCAAGCGAGTGTTGATATGACAATGGATCTGATCTAATCATCCGATCTGACCAAGCGAGTGTTGATATGACAATGGATCTGATCTAATCATCCGATCTGACCAAGCGAGTGTTGATATGACAATGGATCTGATCTAATAATCCGATCTGACCAAGCGAGTGTTGATATGACAATGGATCTGATCTAATCATCCGATCTGACCAAGCGAGTGTTGATATGACAATGGATCTGATCTAATCATCCGATCTGACCAAGCGAGTGTTGATATGACAATGGATCTGATCTAATCATCCGATCTGACCAAGTGAGTGTTGATATGACAATGGATCTGATCTAATCATCCGATCTGACCAAGTGAGTGTTGATATGACAATGGATCTGATCTAATCATCCGATCTGACCAAGCGAGTGTTGATATGACAATGGATCTGATCTAATCATCCGATCTGACCAAGCGAGTGTTGATATGACAATGGATCTGATCTAATCATCCGATCTGACCAAGCGAGTGTTGATATGACAATGGATCTGATCTAATCATCCGATCTGACCAAGCGAGAGTTGATATGACAATGGATCTGATCTAATCATCCGATCTGACCAAGCGAGAGTTGATATGACAATGGATCTGATCTAATCATCGATCTGACCAAGCGAGAGTTGATATGACAATGGATCTGATCTAATCATCCGATCTGACCAAGCGAGAGTTGATATGACAATGGATCTGATCTAATCATCCGATCTGACCAAGCGAGAGTTGATATGACAATGGATCTGATCTAATCATCCGATCTGACCAAGCGAGAGTTGATATGACAATGGATCTGATCTAATCATCCGATCTGACCAAGCGAGAGTTGATATGACAATGGATCTGATCTAATCATCCGATCTGACCAAGCGAGAGTTGATATGACAATGGATCTGATCTAATCATCCGATCTGACCAAGCGAGAGTTGATATGACAATGGATCTGATCTAATAATCCGATCTGACCAAGCGAGTGTTGATATGACAATGGATCTGATCTAATCATCCGATCTGACCAAGCGAGTGTTGATATGACAATGGATCTGATCTAATCATCCGATCTGACCAAGCGAGTGTTGATATGACAATGGATCTGATCTAATCATCCGATCTGACCAAGCGAGTGTTGATATGACAATGGATCTGATCTAATCATCCGATCTGACCAAGCGAGTGTTGATATGACAATGGATCTGATCTAATCATCCGATCTGACCAAGCGAGTGTTGATATGACAATGGATCTGATCTAATCATCCGATCTGACCAAGCGAGTGTTGATATGACAATGGATCTGATCTAATCATCCGATCTGACCAAGCGAGTGTTGATATGACAATGGATCTGATCTAATCATCCGATCTGACCAAGCGAGTGTTGATATGACAATGGATCTGATCTAATCATCCGATCTGACCAAGTGAGTGTTGATATGACAATGGATCTGATCTAATCATCCGATCTGACCAAGCGAGTGTTGATATGACAATGGATCTGATCTAATCATCCGATCTGACCAAGTGAGTGTTGATATGACAATGGATCTGATCTAATCATCCGATCTGACCAAGCGAGTGTTGATATGACAATGGATCTGATCTAATCATCCGATCTGACCAAGCGAGTGTTGATATGACAATGGATCTGATCTAATCATCCGATCTGACCAAGCGAGTGTTGATATGACAATGGATCTGATCTAATCATCCGATCTGACCAAGCGAGTGTTGATATGACAATGGATCTGATCTAATCATCCGATCTGACCAAGTGAGTGTTGATATGACAATGGATCTGATCTAATCATCCGATCTGACCAAGTGAGTGTTGATATGACAATGGATCTGATCTAATCATCCGATCTGACCAAGCGAGTGTTGATATGACAATGGATCTGATCTAATCATCCGATCTGACCAAGCGAGTGTTGATATGACAATGGATCTGATCTAATCATCCGATCTGACCAAGCGAGAGTTGATATGACAATGGATCTGATCTAATCATCCGATCTGACCAAGCGAGAGTTGATATGACAATGGATCTGATCTAATCATCCGATCTGACCAAGCGAGAGTTGATATGACAATGGATCTGATCTAATCATCCGATCTGACCAAGCGAGAGTTGATATGACAATGGATCTGATCTAATCATCCGATCTGACCAAGCGAGAGTTGATATGACAATGGATCTGATCTAATCATCCGATCTGACCAAGCGAGAGTTGATATGACAATGGATCTGATCTAATCATCCGATCTGACCAAGCGAGAGTTGATATGACAATGGATCTGATCTAATCATCCGATCTGACCAAGCGAGAGTTGATATGACAATGGATCTGATCTAATCATCCGATCTGACCAAGCGAGAGTTGATATGACAATGGATCTGATCTAATCATCCGATCTGACCAAGCGAGAGTTGATATGACAATGGATCTGATCTAATCATCCGATCTGACCAAGCGAGTGTTGATATGACAATGGATCTGATCTAATCATCCGATCTGAACAAGCGAGTGTTGATATGACAATGGATCTGATCTAATCATCCGATCTGACCAAGCGAGTGTTGATATGACAATGGATCTGATCTAATCATCCGATCTGACCAAGCGAGTGTTGATATGACAATGGATCTGATCTAATCATCCGATCTGAACAAGCGAGTGTTGATATGACAATGGATCTGATCTAATCATCCGATCTGACAAGCGAGTGTTGATATGACAATGGATCTGATCTAATCATCCGATCTGAACAAGCGAGTGTTGATATGACAATGGATCTGATCTAATCATCCGATCTGACAAGCGAGTGTTGATATGACAATGGATCTGATCTAATAATCCGATCTGACCAAGCGAGTGTTGATATGACAATGGATCTGATCTAATAATCCGATCTGAACAAGCGAGTGTTGATATGACAATGGATCTGATCTAATAATCCGATCTGAACAAGCGAGTGTTGATATGACAATGGATCTGATCTAATAATCCGATCTGAACAAGCGAGTGTTGATATGACAATGGATCTGATCTAATAATCCGATCTGACCAAGCGAGTGTTGATATGACAATGGATCTGATCTAATAATCCGATCTGAACAAGCGAGTGTTGATATGACAATGGATCTGATCTAATAATCCGATCTGAACAAGCGAGTGTTGATATGACAATGGATCTGATCTAATAATCCGATCTGAACAAGCGAGTGTTGATATGACAATGGATCTGATCTAATAATCCGATCTGAACAAGCGAGTGTTGATATGACAATGGATCTGATCTAATAATCCGATATGAACACGCGAGTGTTGATATGACAATGGATCTGATCTAATAATCCGATCTGAACCAAGCGAGTGTTGATATGACAATGGATCTGATCTAATAACTCGATCTACCAAGCGAGTGTTGATATGACAATGGATCTGATCTAATAATCCGATCTGAACAAGCGAGTGTTTGATATTGACCAATGGATATGATCTAATATCCGATCAGACACGCGAGTGTGATATGACAAGGATCTGATCTAATAATCATCGATCTGACCAAGCGGTGTTGATATGACACAATGGATATGATCCTAAT